>RJWT010001136.1:0-51762 GCA_004365215.1 Cuniculus paca
GCCTTGCCTTCCTGAGGCTGCCGCTGGTTTAGCATCTTGAAGGCCCTGTGAACACTTTTCCTCAAGAAACAAGCTCCTTTTGAGTGCTTATCATGTGCAAATCTGGTCACTCACCTGGATTTCCCCTAACCCTTCAACTCCAGTACTTAGGATGGAGTAAATACTTAGCAAATTTCAGTCAAAATTCCAGCCCTATCTTACACTGCTGAGAATCACAAATAGTGAGTTTAAATGCATGTATGCACTCACATTATGTGTATAGTGAATATAGTTCATTTTCTTCCTTCTCTTTCCTTGCCTATTTCCTTCCAAAAACCAGTCCTATACACTCTTCACTATGCCAACTAAGGAGCCCAGCAGAATTCCAAAGAAATCCCTCTGTAATCCTCACCACTTCTTTCCAGGAATCACAACAGTGCAGTAGGGTTTAGGAATTTACTTCCAAAGTCATTGATCAGACCTGTGTACAAATATAAGGAAAGCCTAGAAGCTGCCCAATGGCTTACACCATAAAGTACCCGTGGCTTCTGCTGCTGCTGGTGCCCAGGCGCGGGGCAACAGTTTTCAGGGTAACGTGGCTGTTTCCATTTTCACACTACCAAAAGCATGAATCACAGAACTTTGCTCAGTTTAAGTCTGGGTGCCTTTTCTCATAACTTCACTCTCTGTCTCTCCAGACCCCTTTCTCTCCCCTCTGTGTCTTGGTAAACTCCTTCCTCTCACCATCTCTCAGATGTCGCCTGTGGAACTAGAAAGTGTCACCAAGAATTTGTAAAATGTGACTGCAGGACGGTGCAGAAAGCAGTGTTTTGCTCTTGGCACGCTGGTCAGGATGCACCCCCAGGGTTCTCCTGTCGTCAGGGATTCCTGTTAGTGCTGGGACTGGTTCAGGCCATGTCTAAGAGGTGTGACTATAAACTAATGAGGCTGGATTTATGTCAACAAACACAGCCGAAAGTCTGCAATCCGAACGAATGTTACCCTTTAACGGGGTCCCCCTGGGAGACGACACGCTCACGGCAACAGTGCTGCCATTGCGCCAAGCACTTTGGAATTATCCTCAGAGTCTGTTCATGAGAAAGTCAAACTCATTGCATGGTCACAGCCAATTTTTGTTCCAAAGCAGCACTCTCCTCCATCATCATTCTCTATGTGCACAAGCACAGGTCTCAAATGATTTAGCGATATTCCCTGAAATCAAATCCACTCTTAAAAGACAAAAATTTCCCACCATTAAGAATGTATAAAGAAGGACTCATAGACAGGTTTCTAAAATTAGGCCCAAATATTTTTATCACCCTAATTTACAAATCCGTTCCTCAAACCTCATCTCTTTCTGCGTGCCACTCACCTACACCAACAACTGTTTTGTTCCTAGAATACGCCAGGTTGTCTTGTCACAGGGCCTTTGCACTAACTGTTCCTTCTACTTGAAATGCTTGAAGGTTTTTCACGTTGATCATTGCATGAACACATCCTTAACATTTGTATTTTGGCATATATATGAAATCTTTGAGAGAAGCTTTCTCTTGCTGCCACATCCAGTCTAAACAATTACTCTACAATCACAACACTCTATTCCAATTTTCTGCATAGCACTTATAATTATTTTTCTCAGTATTTTTGTTTGCTTTCTGTCATGCCTACATTGCAATGTAAACTCTATCAAGAGCAAGATCTGTCTCATTCATCACTGTATCCCCAGCTATCACTAGATACTCAATAAGTGTTTGTTTAATCGAAATGAATAAATTCCAAGGCTAATTTTTTGAGGTATGTGAATATATTATTTCTTAAGAAGGGAATGATGTTTTAAAATATTGAGTGGATAAACCATTTTTATGCTTGTAAATCATTATTTAAACACCAGGTGGCTTCTATGTTCCAAGTCAACAATAGCCAAGTTATAGAATCAATATAAGTGTGTCAATAAATAAATAGATGGATAAAATGTAATATATATATATATGGAATATTATTCAGCCTTTAAAAATGAAGTTCTATTGTGACAACATATGCAGAATTGGAGAGCACTGTTACAAAGTAACATAAACCAGGCACAGAAAGACAAGTACCATATGTTCTCACTTACGTGTGGTATATAAAACAATCAGACTCAGTGCAGAAAGCAGAATGATGATAAGCCAGAGGTAGAGAGAATGGAGAGATGATAATCAAGGGGTACAAAATCTCAGACAGAAATATGGGATTTTTAAATCTACTACACAGTGTAGTGAATACAGTTAATAGTACTGTAATGTACCCTTTAAAATTACTAAGAGAGTACATTTCACATATATCTGCCACAAAAGATAAAGATTTTGGCCAGGCCTGGTGATTTGCACATATAAGCACAGTAATCTGAGAGGCAGAAGCAGGAGTATTACAAGGTCAACTCTGGCCTGGGGAACTTAGCAATATCCTGTCTCAAAATAAAAAATAAAAAGGGCTGGGGATGTAGTTCAATGCAAAGGCCCTGGGTTCAATCTCCAGTGCTGATGTAAAAAGCAGAAAAAAGTGAAGGATTTCAGGTGATGGATGTGTTAACTTGACTTAACTATTCTACATTGTATTCATGAATCAGCAAATCACTTTGTACCCCATTAAGATACATAGTTATAAATGTCAATTTACAATGAAATAAAATTTTGAAAAAGAAATGTGCTTAGTCCAAATAGTAACATCTTCTAAACATAACATTTATATTAAATGTCAAAAACTTAGTACAAAAAAAAAGTGCCTAACAATTTTACATTGATTATATATTGGAATCATAACACTTGGCTATACTGAATTAACTAAAATTTGTTACTAAAATTAGTTTCCTTTTTTTAAAGGTCACTGCTAGGAAATTTAAATGATATAGCTCCCTCTGTATGCCCGGCAGAAAACACAGTTATCTTGTTTAATACTTAAACCCCCTATGCTATCACTAAGTAATCTGTGTTGGATTTCCTAAATAATTTATTCAAGTGTTTTTGTTGGTTTTAAGGCAGATGTGCATTTGCCCTTTTGAGTTTGGTGAGACCTGCACAGGAAGTCTCCCCCTGTGTCTCTGATGCTGGCTTCTTAAGGAATCACAGTTACAACCTAACTTATGTAATAAGGATGTGGTAAATCCCTATAATATATTAAGGATTCTGCTAGAAAATAGTGAATTCTGCTAGAAAATAGCAGGGAAGAACACTCTTGAGCCCATGCCCAGATATGATGAATTCTGAGCAAAGAAACTTCCATAATAATAAATATTTAGTCTCCAGATCTCTAAAATTCTTGAGGAAACCCTAAAATGAGACAACAGGTTGAGACCCCAGTGAAGCCATACTGAACCTGAAGCAGAGAGCTAAACTGGAACTTAGGTTTTGAGTTTCTCTATTCTTAGCAATTTTAATACATTTAATCATTAGAACACCTCTATATTACTTCTTTTGATTCTCCTACTTTAAAACAAGTCAGTTGTGAAGTTGTTAGAAAGCTTCCACTTATGATCAATAAAGATAAATTTTATTAACTGCCCTTCTTAGTTTCCCAGATGATATTGGCTTTCAGTGCAATATACCTAAGTGACCTTGTTTTCTCCTTTGAATAACAGATAGAGTTGAATTTGACACTCTTATAAATGCATATTGTATTTCTAAACAGCAGCTGGAATGGAAAATTTTTATCTAAGTCAAAACCATTTTTTGATAGAAAACATTGAGCTATTTCATTAAAACCAATGTTCTATTTTTGAGTGCCCCTAAAAATATATAATCAATAGGAGCTTCTATTAATTAAGAGTCTTCTTTGTAAATATTATCATTATTAGGATTTATGAAACAGGCATCCTTATTATGCTAGTTTTCTAGATGAGATACTGGGGCTCAATACAGCAGAGTAACTGGCTAAGGTCATGTAACCATTAGGAATAGCACCGATTTACAGGATTCCAAAGCCTTTTATGAATTTTCTCCACTTTCGAAAAATAGTAAAAAAGCGGCCTTCAACTCAAGATAAGGAAACTGTCTAGAATCATGTGAAAATGGGTAGGGCTGCCTTAATAAGCAGTGAGTTCCCCCTCATGAAGATTACAAGGGGCCAAGGCACCTTGGGAAGAAGCATCGAAAGTTAGTTGTAAGGATATTTCTACCACTGAGATTAAATGGTTGTCTTAGTGCTTCATTTTTCTCATCAATAAAAAGAGGAAAATGTTATTAATAGAAAACCTGTTGCTAAACTGCAAAACAGTGCATTATTAGTATTTTGCGAAGGAAGCCATTGCTTCCTTTCCTTTCAAGCAAATAAAATAAATTGTTCCATAAATTTCTCAGTTAAAAAATTAGTAGTTTACATTTTACCCACAATATATTTTCAAGCTTTAAGCAATTGTCAACCAAGCCTTATTTCATCAGCAAATGAGATAAGGATAAAATTAAGAAATAGTAAGTAGCTGGCAATCATAGGTTAGATTCCAGTAGTGAAGAAAATCCATTCAATCCGTGATCATTATTTATCTCAGTGCTTAAACAGTAACTGTAATTGTATTCTTTGAACACCAAGTTGCCACCCCACCCCCACCCTGTCCCATAGTTAATTAGCTGGGCAGGTCTTATAACAAATACCCACTCAGAAGCACTGGGTGGTAGAAATGCTGTTGATAATTAACACCACAATAGCACGGAGCCTGTTTCAGGAGCACAGAGTGGTCTCACCCCAGCTGGACTGCTTGCCACACACCCACAGACCCTCTATTGTGCTGGCTGTGACTGCTCCCAGGGACAGTTGCTTGGCTGGAGAAGGAACCAACTGCAATAGGAGAAAAGGCCAAACTTTCAAAAGAGCAGGAGTACAGGATTCAAGGGGAAGATATCGAATGGGTGAACATGAAAGGGGAATGATTGGATACCAGTAAAAGAGAAAGAGATGGGCAGGAAAATCAATCACAGAATAGATACAGCCTTTCTATTTTCTCAGTCCAGCCAGCCAGCCAAAATGAGCCCACCAATCCCAAGCCAAATAGTGATGAGAAAATTGCAATATTTAAATAATAGGTTGATTCATATGCCATTTGGTTTATAGAGAAGTTTAATGAGCTTTTAAAGAGTTTTAAGGATACTATGTCTAAGTAATCCCACCTTACTGGGATTTCAATTTCTTCATCTTTAAAATAAGGAGATTGAAATTGTTCCCATTCCCGGGTTAAAAAAAAATATGATGTGGTTCCCAGACATTTTCTAAAGAGTCCAAAGCCTACCCTATCACTGTATTAGTCAAGATAAAGTTACTTAGTGTAATACAATTATATTTCCTTGCTTCTGCTTACAGTATATTAACTCAGGTTGATTATTTCATCTGAACAGATGCTTCTATTGGTACTCAAATAGGTCAGTAATAATAAAGGAAAGCATGATTACTTTATAAGTCAGCTGGTTTGGTAGCAAAAAAAAGAATCATGCAAAAGAGTGTTTTATTCAGCTATAAAAAAATCCATTGGAAAAATACATGAAGATTTGTTTGATGAAATCGTTGGAAACCACTAGCTCAGTGACAGCCTCTCTCACTCATCCATGGCATTACCTCTGACAACAGAGTCAAGTGAGTGAGCGTCTCTGCTGGGGGACCTGGGGCCTGGATCTGAAAAAAAGGAGAGATCACTGTATCATTTGTCTTTCTAAAAACTTTTCAAAGTTTGGCAAGATTTCCATTCTTCTCCATAATAAATGTATGTGTCTCTAATTCTAATAACATGCTTCCATCAAAACCTGTATGTAGAATTGGAAAGTCCAGGAAGACCCAGATATTCATATCATGGCTTCAGAGATGCCACCCGTCATCACTATGGGGTTATACTGGAGTTCGTGTAACCCATTTTGAGAAACACAAGGGATATAAATAATCTTGAAAAGTCCGTCTGGCTATACGTTTATGGAGTTTCCTTGTCAGTCTCTGAACAGGCAAAATGCTCTACCGCGCTTTATCTTTTACCACAACTCAAATTGCACCCAGTCTAAAATCAAGGAGGACAGGAAAGGTGCAGAAGGAAAATGGGTTGTGCTAGGGAAAGCAGGAAAAATGTCAGGAGAGCCCAGCACAGTTCAAGAGAAGCTGTCCATCTGAAATGCCACCTGGAATTCACACCAGTAATAACTGTTGTGGATATAAAAATTAATAGGGGGGATTTCATAGTATTAGAAAAATTTATTTTTATAAATCATATGTCTATCACCCAAGTGTTGACACATGCATGCAATTCAAACATCAGTCTTACAATAAAAGGCTCACTGAATAACTTCACAAGGACAATCCCCCCATTTTCTCTATAATTTGGAGAGGAAGGAGGAGGGGGCGGTGGGTAGAGGGTGCAGTTACTGGGTCAATTAATCAACCTGAAAACCGTGACACAAACTCTGACGCCTAACCTATGTCTAAAAATACACAAATGTATACGAATTTGTTTTAAACTGTCAATGCCTATATTTAGGACCTTCCCAGCAAGGCTATAATGAGACTGTGTTTGAGGGTTTCAGTCATAGCAGACTCTACCATTAATCTGAAGTTAGTTAAATTAACAGCATTTAGTACTGACTTGTCAATCTCACTACTCCAGGAAATTGCACCTTGAGGCTACTAATATTGCCAATTTTTCCACTGGAGTGAGTGCCTGAGTGTGTGTGTGTGTGTGTGTGTGTGTGTGTGTATTTTTCTCCAAAACCTCCACATTCATACACCATCACTGCTTCCCTACATCCACAGCACTTATATTATCATTTATTCTGGCCTCCTTTAGCCTTCCCGGGGGATTCTGCATAGTGTAGCTGCTCAGTGAAAGAGTTTTTTAGCTTTATATTTATTTGTTTATTTTTCTGTCATGGCTCATGACTGAGGCTTTAAAAAAAAAAAGTGTGACAGTATTTAGAGTACATGATTGACTGCTACAGCAACATTCATTAACCATGACAAATCTGTAGCAAAACACAGTCCTGAGTGTTCTAAACAGAAACTTTAAAAAGAAAGAAGAAAGAAAGAAAAAAGAAAAAAAAAGTCCACTAATTTTTCATTGACCTCATCTGTAAATAAATTTAGACTGATGGTGCGCAGGGGCAATAATAAATTAGTATTCATTTCCTGTAATTAATGCAAACATGCCTATGAACACAGAGAATATGAATATGTAACCACCCGATTTCCATTTCAAAATACACCTAACAAATTTACACTGCAGTTATCTTCATAATATTTTTCCCCTTAATTAGCAGAATGAAATAGATGAATTTCTTCCCCACCCTCCAAGGGAAAATATTGTTTAGGTTACAGGGACTATCAAACATTTCAGCAACAAATCTATAGACCTTAATTCTGATTTTTTTCACTATTCGTGTGATCCCCCATCACATTTCCATCAGAAGGCTGATTTCTCCCTTATCACTGACCACGAGGGACTCCTCCTGAAATGACCAGGTAATCCCACAGGCCCTCACATACTTAAGAGCCATGAATAGACTGAAGATGCACAAGAATGGGAAAATTCTAACACTGAAACATTCACTCACACAAGGGTGGATTAGATAAATGAGGTGGCATAAATCAATTGAAGATTGTTATGCACTAAGTGAAATATAAATGCCAAGTTCTACAGCCTCTTTTGGCAGGAGGAGCCGGTCAAACTGGCCCCCTTGGGCACAGGTATCTCTGGAAAACTCATTCTATTAACCGACTACAATAGAAGGTGATCACACCCAAGTCTTCCAGCCATCAAGACTCACCAACTAAACTGTGGCATCCACTGCACAATACTTTGTTAGGAATAAATAAATCAACAATAACACAACTATACCTCTAAAACACACATACAAAACTTCCTGTATCCCTGGAAGAATGTGATAACAACACAAAATCTGTACCAGCTTCTATCAAAAACCAAAACAGAAACAACTTTGGCAAAATGCAACCTGCCTCCTGGTTAACCTTTCCTAGGACTTTCCAACCCTATGGAGCTTTTACCCCTACGTGTTTGAGCTTCTAAATGCCCTGGAAACAAATCTGTGCAAGTATAATTACCTGTGCCAAGCAACTAAGCGGAATGTATGTGACAGGAAGGCTGGAGAACAATTGAGAATATCCTAATTTGATGAGTTTGCCACTCAGTCTGATTGGAAATGTCACTAATTAGACCTTGTCATAATAAGATAGTTCATAAAGAACACTGACCTCACTTTGTGCTGGCCTTTTTTCAAACCCATTGTAGACTGTACACTCTCAGGTATAGCCTGCCAATGCAACAGCATCTCCTCAGAAAGAGAAGAGTCATCCTATTTCTTCCCCCTTAGTTGTCAGCCTGGAAAGCCGTGCAATGCACCTCAACGCACTGGTGCAGGAAGCCCAGGACAGAGTGAGTGAACTGTCTGCCCAGGTGGAGAATGAAGGATTCACCCTGGACAACACAGAGAAAGAGAAACAGCTGAAAGCTTGGGAGTGGAGGTATCGGCTCTACAGACGCATGAAAACAGGCTTTGAACATGCCAGTGAGTATACTCAGAAGTCTTCTACATTTAACTAGACTGAGCTTTGGTTTAAGACAGCCAGGCCTTCTTTTATAGACTTTTTTTTTTCTACTCTACAGGGTCATGGATGGCCGTTGTCAGACTGTTTAGAGCAAGGACTCTGAGAAGCCATAAAAGGGTCTTTTGTCTTGCTTGATTTTCTGGCTCTTGATAGGTTCTCTGCCCATAGCTATGAGACCTCAGCGCCCCTGGCCTCCCTACACCGTGTCACACTCATCTAGCACTTTCTACCCGCTACACTCTAATGTCTAATGACATGAATGGTCTGATGCACTAAGTGGCTGTATTTTGGGATGTGAAGGTAGAAAAATATTTGTTTGCCTATTTGTCTAGTTTCTGCTTCAAGCTCAAGTTTAAGTTGTTTTCAACTCTCTACAGCTCTTTTTATACAGAGCTGAAAACT
Source organism: Cuniculus paca (assembly GCA_004365215.1). Classification (NCBI taxonomy): domain Eukaryota; kingdom Metazoa; phylum Chordata; class Mammalia; order Rodentia; family Cuniculidae; genus Cuniculus; species Cuniculus paca. Next base: position 8,944 of record RJWT010001136.1, read on the forward strand.
GAACTTCGATTAATGCAAGCAACAGAGAAGGACAGTCAATCAAATCTGCCCGTGAATTATGCTTTTTTCTGCAGTCTCTCACTCTTTACCAATTCTTCCGGTTAATTTAAGGAAAACCTTTTTGGATAAAACTCATCAGCAGTGAAAAGTACTGCTTAGTGTAGCCCCTAATATAAAAGCAAAATACACAGCCCAAACATTTGTGAAATATTAAACTCTCTTTCTAGAAGATTTTATTTAAATAACAAAAAACTTAGATTTGAAATTTAAACACAAGTGAAAAGTCGGTTCATTCAACTGAAGTTCTCTGCTTTTGCCTAGAGAATCTTCAAATGAACAAACCAAACCTCATACAGAAAAAGACCGGAGGCATGAAAATGTTTTCTTAGGTAGCACTACACGCTGACGCCAAATGTAGGCTTAACCTTTTCTTTGAAACAAATAACTCAAATAGTATTAATTAAAGGTTACTTTCAACATTAATAATCTCAGCAATGCTGGTGTGTGGATTTTTACAAAAACTCAGAAATTGCATTAAGAAGTGTATTTGCTACGGTGCCATACTTAGGACAGAGTAACACTAGAAAGATGTTTTTAGACTTGATGCCAGATTCCATAATTTTCTAAGTTACAAAACATCTTCTGAGTGCTAAGGATTACTAAAAACCATCTTCGGTCCGTGGAAGCCAGAAGTTAGTAGGCATGACATGTGCCCACAGTTTTCTTAGAAACGCTACCTGAAGTAAGAGGAAGCAGACTAAGAACAAAGTGGGTTAGAATTCTATCTTGGACAGGGCCTGAGATCAGGCATCCAATGCCATGGGCTTTCATTCTATTGTGTGTCCTCACCATGTTCTGAACAAGGAATTTGGTCTCTTTGGCTCTCAATTTCCGCATCCCAAAAGTGAGGGTATTATTACTAGCCTTTTTCCCCCAGCAGGGCTGCAAAATGTCTCCCTGATATGATTTGTGTGAAAGTATCTTATGAACCGTTTCTAAATAGGAGGCTGCTGTCACTTTCTGCCCCATTCTTGCTGGCTGAGTCAAATCTCCTACTGTGTTCCCAGGACAATTTGGGAAGGCTTCACTGGTAATTCTTTACTCCTTCAGAAGATGTTCTAATAAATCAGACACATAAACTTAAATATCACATGGTTTCTCTTCTATGAGAAACCCAAAATGTAAATAGAAAACAAAATAGAAAACACATAATAGGAAGTAGAATGATATATGTTTCTCAAACAGGAAGGAAGGTCAAGAGATGGAGGAGGAGGGAAAAGGGGAGGAAAAGGGAATGAAAGAAAGAATCAAGATGTGTTCTGTACATGCACCAACTCTCCACAAATATGTAAACATTATGCATTGCAAACATGTACTAATAAAAAAAGAATTTAAGACAAAAAAAAAGAAAAGACCACAGTGGCAACAAATGAAAGGCATTGAGACTTCTAATAAAAACATTCAAAAGCAAAAGCTATCAGGTTCTATGTTTCCACAGTGTATGTTTCCGGGTATCCTGTGAAAAAAGTCAGGAACATTGTTTGAAAGGATTTGCTAAGCAAAGATCCTTGTGCTCTTCCTTCTGTCCCAGGAGCCCCCGAGGTGCCAACCAATGCCTGTCTCATGGTAACCAGCAGCGTGTCTCTCACTGTCAGCTTCCAAGAGCCTCTCAGCACCAATGCGGCTGTGGTGACCAGGTATAAAGGTACTGCACTCCCGTTATCTTCTCCCCACTCCTACATAGACAGAAATCTGCGACTTGAAGACTGGCTATGCATTTTGTGTATTTGGGATTCCTGCTGATAGGATCATTTTTATCCCATTTACTTTCACAGTCGGAATACTAAAGTAAGCACACATGTGAAGGAGCAATAAGGTGACTGAGAATAAGTCACGGAAAGGATGAACCACAAGACCAGGCTGTCCGTCCAAACTTCTCAATGAATGTGGCATTCATGTTTGCAGAGTGTCTGCTTTGTGCAGAGCATAGGGTTGGGATATGGAACATACTGAAAAGTCAGACCCAATCCAAGGAGCTGAAAGGCTGGAATGTGGAACATAAATAGGGGGCATATAAATCGATGACTGTAATACCAGGTGAAGCACGCTGGGGTCAGAGAAGACCAAGGGGGTGGTAAACGGTAGTGGGACCTGAAAAGGCTCCAAGTTAGAGGTGGCATTCAGGTCTGACTTTGAAGGATGGTCAGAATTCAGACTGGAAGATGTTGGTGGAGAGAAATAAATTCCAAATGGAAAGAACAATGAGCATTGGTATAAAAACACAGGGACCAGAGGACATGAAGAAAGCATGGCTATGTAACCTTTTCACTTACCTGGGCTGCACAGAGGGAAGAGGAACTGTCTTGGGCCACATACAAAATACATAGTATAGTTGATGTATACAAAAAACAAAGCTTCTTCTTTTTATATTTTTATTATAACATAGAAAAACAAATACCACAAGCCCAAGTCTAATAATTAAAAAAGAAAATCTATGTCTGCTTACTAACAACAAACACCTGTCCTCACAGGTACACATACAGGTGTATGCAGGTTAAAAGAATATCAATAAGCGCTGCATTTTCATTGCCAAGTCACACAAGTGCATGCAACATCTGATGCTTGTGGGTTTTGCTTCCACTGACTGAGTGTGGATGGATCATGACGCAGAGTTAGGACTGCACCTTGCCTTCCCCTTCACGGCTTCCACTGCCTCATACATAGTCTACCTTCCAGCGCCACACAGTCAAGTGATGAAAAAAATCACTAAAAACCACATCACAAAGTGAAAAGTTTATGATCTTGTGGGGCCGTGTTATTAGCTGTCCAGGGCTGTATATCAGACACACCTCATGTAAAAGGAATTGAAACTAGCACTGGTTCCAGAGAATGACAGTTTCAGAAGGTGCAGTCAAAGGTACAAAGAGTAAACCTAGGACCCGTGGGTGGGGGTACTGCGGTGCTGGCAATCAAGGTCTAGGACTTCAGATTTTATGTGATGAGTTCAGGAGCGTCTTTGAATAAGATAGGTATAAAATGGCTAGTAGAATTCTGAAAGTTGGAAGCACATGATATGTTGGGAGAGATATGGATTTAGAATAAAGAAAGCTATTCAGGAGAGAGATTGTGACTGCCTGAGCTGGCTACAGTGGCAGCACTGGGAAAGTACAGGAAAAGCCCAGAAGGAGACATCTACAGTGAATGCTTCCATGGCACCTACCACGTAGGCTTAAGCCTGAAGCCTGAAGCCAGCAGAGACTGAAGGATTTGCCTATAGGCTCATGGCAGAGCCAGAGCCATCCCATTCTGGTGACTCTCGAATGTAAAGGACAAAAGGGAATATGATCTAGTGCTGTGGTTCACAAGGACATGTAGAATGACACTGTACAGCCCTGAGGCCTGGCAGTTTTCCCTCCTACTCCAAGGTGGCAGGCCATAGGCAGACTTACAAATTCTAGTCATTACTGCTCCCTCTGCCTGCAATAACACTCACAAAGGGAATATGACTTCCTTTCTCGTCCCAGGAGGCCTTGTATGTCTGCAAACTGAACCGCTTGTCACTAGGTTTTCTGTGTCAATCTAAGAGAAGGCAGCCCTCAGATATTAACAACAGCACAGTAACGAAGCCAATCAGGTAGCCTCCCACAGCCAACCTTTACAACTTTCTCGCAATGTCTCATCTGCCACAACTGACATTCACAGCAAGTGCTGCAAGCAGTGGTAGACACGGTCATTTCTCTTTTTTCTGCCTCTTCCCAGCTCAGGATTTTGACAAAGGGTTTCATCAGTGCTGTCCAAATTGACATTCCCTTCTTGTATTTGATGAGTGAGCTATCAGAAGCTAATTTATCCAGACTTCCAGCTATTTAATACTTGACCATAATGCCAGCAAATTCTATCAGCATTCACATATTAACATTTCTCATCTCAGGAGACTCGCATTTGGGTAAAGTTGAAACAAAAGGTCACAAATGGGTTCTGTTAGAGACTAGAGAGGATTAATTAAGCATTATAAATAGAATTGTCTGCTGCATTATGGAATAGGTTTCCTTGTGATAATTTATAAGGACATAAATTGAGTCCTTAACCTGACCACTCTCAGGGTTTATTTAAACCAGCTGGCAGCCCACTGTACCCACAGAGACAGCAAGTCAGTTTTTAATTCAGAGGTTAAAATAATTATTTAATTGTGGAAATATTAGCAAAATTACCCTGAGACAAGGCTAATTATATTGTTTGCTTTCAAAAAAAAAAAGCAAGAAAAAAGAAAGAATTGAGAAATCCACAGAATGAAATGGCAATTATCTGATTGGTTAGAGGAAAAGATCCTGTAGTATTTAGGGTTTGGCAAAAATGTCTCACCCTCCTCTCCAGAATTTCTGGGTTCAGTGAAACCTCAAGCCTATTTTGACAACTGTTTTCCCGCTTCATGCTTAAGCCAGTATATTTTTGGAGAAAAATATGAAACTTTCTGTTTTCCAGATGTTTATACTCAACTCATCAACATGTTTTCTAAGTTTGTTGATGTACAGAAATCCTTTTCAGAGCATCTCTTTAGATACCTTCTTCACACTCTAGCGCCACACACCACACCAATCATCATCACAGCTCAAGAGATTTAAGGCTTTAATTATAGCTTAAGACCCAGGAAACTGTTCTCAGTGAAATCCACTACAATTTTCTGTCTGCATTTTCCCTGAATACAAGGGCAAGGGGTGTTTCTAGGTGTTTCCTCCTTAGACCCAAAGATCCCTTGCATCTTCTCATTTCATCTCTCCAATTGCCATGGCTTACCAAGAAAAGCTAGAGTTATTTCAGTTGCTTTGATGCTCTGGACCCTTTCCAGAACTTAGTTACACATTTTCTCCACATAGCCTTGAGTAACCTGCCTGAATCTCTCATTTGCAGATTATGTGTTATTTTTCTGCAGGGCCAAAGCAGAAAACATTTTTAAAAGTGCTTTCACTGCTCTTTTACAGGGCTAGGGAGTGGGTAGGAGCACATCTTGTTACAGGTTCAGCATAGCACCTGTCTTTCATTCAAAGGATAAAATATTTTCTACCTTTTTTTTAAGCAAGCCTTAAACTCGCGATGCCTTGAAGATTTACTAAGCATGAGAAGCTGCAGTAGTTGCTGCTGTGCTTGTGAGTGGTACCCTACTTCTGGCCACACCCTTCCCCACCTCTCTTCCCACCTTGCTCCTCAGCAGATTAGAAACCACCACCCTAGTTCCTTGCTATGAAAACCTCGTCAGAACACACTGTTTAACTGCTCTTTGTTTCATCTCATTTTTTAAAAATATAAAAGCATTTCCGCTTGCAGAAACTGTTAATGCCTTCAGGGATCTGATAGTGTACCTGCCCATGCCTCTGCCAACCACCATCTCCCGGTTCTTAGAAAGACAAGAGTCCAGAGAATTCCAGAAAGATGTCCTGGGGCATTTCAGCTTCCAGGAGGGAGAGTTCACCATTTACACGTAAAAGCCTACAGTGTCATTCATTTATAATGAGCGTCAGTCATGTTTCCACAAGACTTTTAAAAACCCAGACTTCACAGGGGGTGGGTTCATATTGCTCAGTGATTTATATTCTTTTTACCCCCATTTTTTTCCTCCTGTACTTTGTACTTGCAAAGGTGTCTACCAAGAAAATATATTGCAATGATGAACATTTTTTCATGTTCAAGTATATGAAGAACTGATCTAATCATGAGTATAAAGTATATAACCACATTACTAGATTGAAGTGACATAATTTAATAAAGCAAAACAATTTATAATTTTATTAACCTGTTTGGGTTTGGAGAGGGAGAGATGAACCCAAAGGTTTGCAGATGACAGCAACAAAGAGAGGCAGAAAATGTTACGTCCAGAGAACCTAAAATTCAGTGGATTAACATTTTTTGCACATGGGTGAAAATGTGAAAGTGAGTTGAGCAATGAAACACATGAAGAAAGGGAAACAGCAGGTCCAGTGAAAGCAAGAGCGTGGGCAAAGTACAGAGCAGCACTGTGCGGGAGTCATTTCGTCTAAGCTGCTAAGACTTCTCGTTTCCGCTACAAGTTGCTGAGTTGTCAGAATCCAGCCAATTTATTCTCCAACAATATTGTGAACCACCTCGGGACCTGTTTTTCAGTATGTTATGTTGTAAAAGTAACTTTTTGTTTTCATCATTAAAACAATCGTATCTCTCAAACAATACAGTTCGCAATTACATAAAAGAAAAAGTCAAAGTCCTCCTTCATCGTTCCCCCAATCTCATATCCCTATCCCGAAGTTCATCTCTGTGATGAGTGTGATGCTGTCCTTCAGACCCTTTCTTGATGCACATGCACCGTAGATATGCAGTCATAATACAAAAACATAAAGAATAACATTGCAGCCAACAACAGACCACATATGCCACAGTGGTCCTAAGACTGGGGATACAGCCATCCCAGTTTATATAAGGATACTCTATGATGTCTGTCTGCACAATAATTAAATTGCCCAAAAATTCAATTCTCAGAACATACCCCCATAGTTAAGTAATATAAAGACTGTAAATAGAAAGATTATAGTTTCGTGTTCTCTAATATAAATATTGTCATCCTGTGTTAATCAGCTTTCTATCTCTGTGAGAAAATATCTGAGAGAATCAAATTACAGTGATTTTAAACCCCAAGATTTATATGGGTTCATAGTTCCAAAGGTTTCAGTTCGAGTTGCTTGGCTCCACGGTTTTTGGCTCTCTGATGAGGCAGAACATCATGGTGAGGCGAGTGCGATGGAGCTGAGCTCACCTTGCAGCAGTCAGGAAGCAAAATAAAAACCAAAAAGAGGGGGCAGCGTTTCAGTGCCCCGGCAAACTCACCTTCATTCATAGACTCTACCTCTTAAATGCTCGTCCACCTTCCACTAGAGACATGGGCCAATGACCAAACCTTTCGAGCATGAGCCTTCACCAGAAATTTAAGATCCCAACCCTAACACAGACTATTAGGGCCAGGGATATAGCTCAGTGGTACAGTTCCTGTCCGGCAAGCACAAGGACCTGAGTTCAATTTCTGGTACCAGAAAAAAAACAAAATAAGAGACTGAGAACATAACTCGGTGGTACAGCACTTACCTATCATGTACAAGGCTCTAGGTTCAATCCCCAGTACTACAAAAACTAAAACCCCTAACACAGACTATTAACCTAATCCTACAATTGGAATTTTTTTCAACTCAGCAATATTTTTGTAGTTTGTAATACACATCTTCTTTATTCTGTATAATAGTTGTATAGTATTCCTATTTCATAGATAGACATATAATTATTTTCCTACTGACATAGGTTGTCTTTAATTCTTTCCTATTATTCAGTGTTACAATCCTTGTGTTCAGGCTTGCCTCTATTTTATCCATGAGGATATTGTTTTTCCACAATGGTTAACTAGAAGTGGAAGAGTCTATGCCTTCAGCACTGTGTCTCATTGGTCTCTCTATGGTAAAACCATACAGTAACTCATAACATACTTTCACATCTGGCAGGTCAAGTCCCTCACCATGGTAATCTTTTTCAAAATGTCTTTGTTATTCACACACATTTTCTCTTCAAATGAATTATTTAATTGGATTGTCAAGTTCAATTTTAAAATCTTACTGGGCTTGCGTCATATTCCTAAATTAAGCTGGGAACATTTTCCATCCATGAGCATCTTTTTGTAATCAAGTTAAATGTTATGTATTCAGGACAGTTTAATCATTTTCTTTATATGGCTCTCCTTCGTGTCCCATTGGGTTTAATGCCAAATATATTTTACAATTTTTGTGACCATTAGGAATTAGGAACTCTCTTTTCAAGATGCTCTTAGGTCAGAAACAGAATATTGCTGATTTTTTTAAACAGTCATTAACTGACTGGTTTCCTAATCTCTAACAGTTTTTTCATCATAGATGGTCTTGCATCTCATGAGATGAGTAAGTAGTTTGTCATATATATCTTTCAAATGAGTCGTCATTCACAATCTCATATTGAGTTGTGTTTGCTTTCTCTTTGGAAGAGAGAAAAGGCATAATGCAAAGCAGTAGAACAGCAAACCCCAGAATCAGATGCACTTCATTTTGAAATTCATCTTCCTAGTTATTTAACCTTCAGTTTGTTACTTAAAGCTGTTTTCTCTTTTTACATATAAGAAAACTTAGTCTTAAAAGTTGTAATTTTTGTTTTTTATGTTGTCAATTCCTACTACTTTTGACAGGTTCACTTTATTGTTTCCTTACTAGTTTTGTCCCTTAATTTGAAAATTTAATTTACTTATATTTCTTATTTTATAATCTATGTACTTAAGGCTATAAATACATCCCCCCAAAAAAAATCCATATCCAAAAAAGTTGAAAATACAGTGCTGTAATTACCATGTATTTCAACTTGTAATTTGTTTCATTGCTCCTTTAATCTAAGAGTCTCTTCACAAATCACTTTAAATTTCCAACTACCCAGATCTTATTTGCTGTATTTGTATTGTTATTTTCTAATTTTATTATATTTAGAAAATTGTAAATGTGGACTGTATCCTTTGGGGGCATTTTAAAATTCTTGCTTGAGGCTAACTACTGAATCAGTTCTCTGTGTGCTACAGAGGATGGCTGAAGAGAAATACTCCACTGACTATGAAGGGTGAACCTGTGTATGTTTTTGAAGTACTTTGTATTTTTTCCTGAGAGTATCTTTGATCTGTGAACAAAGCTGCTTTGTCTTGCCTCCATTTCTACTTTGCTTGTGGTTAGCATTATTTTCTACATGTTTCTATTTGTCTGCTGTTTTTTCTTTCCCTTATTTTCATCCTTTCTATGACATTTGAAGTACATTTGTCTTTTGTAAAGAGTATATAATTTACTGATCTAATCAATCTATCACCTTTTAAATACACTTTTAAAATATTTACCCAAAATAATATAAAAATGGCATTTAAAAAATTGTACTGAAAGACTTACAATGAAAACAATAGTCATTTGCTCTATTTCTCCCATTTTCTTCTCAGAACCAGCTACTTTTAACTTATTTAGTTTAGTTACCTTGCTACCTTAATTAATACATTTTTATGGCTATTTCTAAATTAATAAGTAGCTTATCTTATTCATGTAATTATAACAGAAAATTAATTCTCATATCATTTTCATCATTACTCTCCTAGTTCATCAACATTCTTCTATTTTTAGAAGGTCAACAGCCTTTATGCTATTATGAGTGTAGAAATTTTGATATTGCAGATAATGTACTCTGATGTTCCTTTCCTATATATTTTCCCAAATTTTTTGTCCTGTATATTTTCCTCCAAAGTATTATATTTTTATCATTCCTACATTATTTACCATTTCCTACACTACTTACTATCATATTCTCAATTCTTTTTAGATAATCCTTTCAATGTAGTTACTACTTTCAAGAGTAGTACCTATTTTCTCCACCACAGTACTCTGCTTCTGTCCCATAATACCAAGTTAAAATTGCAATAAAATATTATCCTGCACTAATCACAGTAGTAAATATTTGCAATGGTGACTTCTTGATGATAGCCATCTTTTCTGGCATGAGATGAAATTTCAATTTGCATTTCTCGAAAGGCCAGAATGTACAGCATTTTTTCATGTACTTATTGGTTGTTTGTACTTTAGCTGAGAAGCATCTATTTATTTTAGAAGCCCATTTTTTATTGGGTCTTTAAATTTGGGGGATGTCTAATTTTTCTGAGTGCTTTATATATTCTAGAGTGCTTTATATATTCTAGATATTAGTCCCCTGCTGAGGAATAGCTGGCAAAAATTTTTCCCATTCTGTAGGTAGTCTCTTCACTCCGTTGCTGGTTTTCTTTGCTGTGCAGAAGCTTTTTAATTTGATGTGATCTCATCTGTTGATTCTTCGCAATATTTCCTGTGCAACTGGGGTTTTGTTCATAAAGTCTTTGCCTAAGTCAATATGTCTTCAAGAATTTTGCCTATTCTGTCCTCCAGCAGATTAAGTATTTCTGTTTTAATATGTAGATCTTTGATCCATTTTGATTTTAGTTTAGTGCATGGTTAGAGAGATGGGTCCAGGTTCGATCTTCAGCATGCTGGAAAGTCACTTATCAGCACTATTTGTTAAAGAAGCTAATGCTGGTGAGGCTTTGGGGGAAAAGAAACACTTCTCCATTGTCAGTAGGAGTGTAAATTGGTACAACCACTATGGAAAGGAGTATGAAGATTCTTCAAAAAACTAAAACTAGAGATTCTATTTGACCCAGCTATTCTCATTCTAGCTATCTTACCAAGAGTTAAGACATCATACCATAGTGATACATGCATACTCATGTTTACAGCAGCACAATTTATAATAACTAAATCACAAAAACAGATCATATGCTCATCAACAGATCAATGGATAAAGAAAATGTAACTGAGATTTGTTATGTACATGTGCAAATCCCCCATGATGACTGTGATCATTATGTACTGCACATATGTATTAATAAAAATAAATTCTTTAAAACTAAAAAAATGCTGACAACATCAAATGCAGGCAAGGATTTGGAGAAACTTGATCAGTCATATGTTGCTAGTGGGAATGTAAAATTGGGATAGCCATTTGGAAAAAAATTTGGCAATTTCTTAAAAAAAAAAAGACTAATCATGCAACTACCATACCTCCTACTGATTGTAGGAGTGAGCACTTATCTCAGGAAAATGAAAGCTTATGCTCCTACATAACCCTCTACACAAATGTTTACAACAACTGTATGTATAACAGCCAAGAACTGGAACCAACCCACTTGATCCTCAGTTGGTGAATACTTAATGATACATCCTCACCAAGGAACACAACTTAGCAATAAAAAGAAACAAACTACACACAAAGCCTGGGTGAATCTTTAGAGAATTACCCCCAGTGGAAAAGCTAATCCTAAAAGTCTATGCACTTTAAGATTCCATTTGAGTAACTTTCTTGAAATAACAAAATTACTGAAATCAAAAATACATTAATGGTTTCCAGGAGGAGCTGATGACAAGAAGTGGGTATGTACGGCTTCCATGCATGTCTAATGGTTATATTTCAGTAAATATAGGCGTCAGTTTTTCATCTTGATCCAAGATGCAAGTGACTTTTCCTTCTTACCCAGAATGTATGATCAGAAAACATGACTCAACACCAATATAAGCCTAAGCCAACATACTTGTGAAAGCGTATCTGCATTGCAAAAATTGTGAAAGTCAACTAGAGATAAACATGAAGCTGGGTTTTTACATCAGCTGGTGAAGGACTGTGCCTGACACTGGGTTTCTTCTTCTTGAGATATATTTGGAGAGTCACAGACCCGCAGTATAGTAAGAGATTTTTATAATGTGTATCTTTCCCCTTAAGGTACATGTTCCTTGAAAGCAAAAATATTGTCTTTTTTATTTCTTCTCCTTCACTACTATATTCTAGTACTACTGAACTTCTTTCTGTTCTTAAATTAGCTCTTCCTCCATGGGACCTTTGTATATGGTGATTCCTGTGCCTGGCACATTGCCCTGTCGTATCGCCAGCCCACTAGTTATTCAGATCTCTATTAAAAGTTATTTCATCAGAGGAGCACTTTATAAGTACCTATTATAAATCAGACCCTACAAATTACAAATTTATAATTCACAGAATATCAATTCTATCATTCTCTTCATTTTTTTCTTTAAACTAATGTTCAACAACAAACTATTTATTTGTGTGACATTTTTTAAGTTTAAACACATTTCTGTACTATAGGACTTCTTAGAATCTTTCTTATCTGACATATCTAATAAAAGATTTCTCAAATTTAATTTGGCCATGGATGAACATTTTGTTAGAAAAATGTCTCCTGGAACTTTGAGAATATTTAAAACAGGACTTCCCAAAGTAAGCAGCACATTCAAATCACTGGTGATTCATGCTAGAGCTCCTTTTAAAAATTTTTAATAGTACATGTTTGCAGGGCATAATGCTTACATTCCTTGTGTAGAGTTGGTACATGTACGTAACACATCTTAATTCCTCTTTTGTCCCTTTTTCTCCCTGCCTTTTCCTTTTCCTCCATCTCCTGATCCCCTTCCTATTAGATAAACATCTATCTCCATACATCCTATCATCTTTTATTTTGCTCTTTATTTATAATTTGGGTTTCTCATATAAGAGAAACTATGTGATATTTAAACTTGTGCAACTGATTTATTTCACTTAACATTATAGTTTTATGGCTCATCCATTCTACAAATGACTCAAGTTTGTCTTTCTTTACAGCAGAGTAGTACTCCATCATGTATAAATACCACATTTTTGCTATCCACTGATCTGTTGATGTATGTACAGGCTGCTTCCAAGATTTAACTATTTTAAATTGTGCTGCTGTAAACATGATTATGCACGCGTCAATACAAAATGATGCTTTTATCTCTTTCAGGAAGGTACCTCAAAGGGGAATAGCTGAGTCATATGGTATTTCTAGTTTTAGTTTTTTGAGGAATCTTCATACCAATGTGCACAGCAGTTGCATAGTTTACACTTCCACCAACAATGTAGAAGGGTTCCTTTTTCCCAACATCCTCACCTGCATTTGTTATTACTTGATATTTGATGATGGCCATTCTTTCTTGGGTAAAATGAAATCTCAATGTTGTTTTAATTTGCATTTCTCTAATGGTCAGTGATGTTGAGCATTTCTTCATGTATTTATTGGCTATTTGTACTTCTGTAAAGTGCCTATTCATTTCATTTGGCCATTTTTTGATTGGGTCTTTTATTGGGGAGGTCTAATTTGTTTGAGTTCTTTATATATTCTAGATGTTAGTCCTCAGACTAAGGAAGAGTTAACAATTTTTTTGCCCCATTTTGTAGGTTGTTTTTTCACTGTGTTGGTTATTTCTTTTGCTGTACAAAAGTTTTTTTTTAATTCGATACGATCCCTTTTGTTGATCCTTGGTGCTATTTCCTGTGCAACTGGGGTTTTGTTCAGAAAGTCCTTGCCTTTGCCTGTGACTTCAAGAGTTTTACCTATTTTATCTTCCAGCAGATTAAATGTTTCTGTTTTAACATCTAGTTCTTTTATCTATTTTTAGTTTAGCACATGATGAGAGACATGGGTCTAGATTCATTCTGCTGCATGTGGATAGTCAGTTTTCCCAGCACCATTTTTCAAAGAAGTTATCTTTTCTCTAGTGTATGCTTTTGGCCCCTTTTCAAAAATCAAATAGTTGAATACACGTGCAGTTTTTCCTTCATCCTCTATCCCATCCCACTGAATTTCATGTCTTTTTGTGTCAGTATCATGCTGTGTTTATCACTGTAGGTTTGTAAAAGACCTTCTGTCAAGACCCACCAAATCAGAGTCATTGCAGGCTGAAAATGCAAGCAAAATGGCTTCTCAAGAGAGATTGATTCCATATGCAGAAAAGCTGAGAATATGTGGTCATGTTTTAATCTGTCCCTCCCACTAGTCTGTAAGCATCCTGCAGGCAGAAACTTTTCATTCATTTCTGCATTCCTAGCACTTGACCCAAAATACATACAAGGGTGCTAATTTATTTATTTGTTCATTAAAATTTTAATAATATAACAGGTTATATACTAGGCATTGGATATATAAACAGACAAAAATGTCTTAGAAAAGCTTACATTTCATAGACAAATAATAATCCATGCCAAAAGGTTACTACATTGTAGGCCACATTCTAATGACTTTCTTTGCATTAGCTCACTTAATCCTTACCAGAAAACATTAGGTGATATCACTTTTTTTTCTTTCAGTACCAGGAATCTAACTCAGGACCTTGTGTTTGCCAGGCAGGTGCTGTGCCATTGAGCCGTATCTCCAGCCCGGATATTATCACCTTTAAATGATGGTTGAGAAAACTGAAGTAAGGGAAATGTTAAGAAAGTTGGCTAACTTCACATAATAAGTAGATGGCAGAGCAGAGAATTTTACCTAGGCAATGTTATTCTCGGGCCTATGCTCTAAATACTATGCAATCCTGGGTTATAAAGCTTTTCCACATGAATTAACAAATAAATGCATGGATCGGTCTTATGCACAGCCTAGGGAAGTGTCTAGTTTATAAAGCTAAGGCATCATAGAGTCCAAACTCCTGTCTTTGCTCTGCCTCCACTTGTCCCTTAGAGAAAGTCAGCCAGCCTATCTCTACACATGAGGGGTACATCACTTAGGTGAGGCAGTTATTACCACCAGATAGGAATTTCCAACCCTTATAGTTTATGCATTTCATTTTAAAATCAGGTTGCCTGAGTCATGGAAAAAAAATGAATACATTGCAGACACCGAAAACACACTTATAGGAGTTCTTAGTCTTCTCTAAGCATTTAAAACAGAATGGAAAAATTTAATAACTGACAAAAATAAATAAACAACTGTTAAGATGATTTACAGTCTGGCCACTAAGCAGACTCAGAGTCTATCTTGCTTTCTCAATCCTTTTGGTCCATAATGGGGATTCAATATTAGTGTAAGAAGTTACATAAACCACATTTCAGAAAGAATGCTATATTTCCTGAACATTTAACATGTGCCTCGTACAGTGGTAGGTCCTTGAATGTGCAAAATCTCCCCTATAACTTTTCACTGATTCTACCTCTGACCTTTGGAATTGTGCCCTAGATTAAAAAAAAAAGTCCCCAGCACTTGGGAGGCTGAGGCAGGAGGACTGTTGCAAGTTCAAGACCAGCCTGGGCTATAAAGTGAGCTCAAGGCCAGTCTGAACCACATAACAAGACCCTGTCTCAAAAGACCAAAAAAAAAAAAGTGTCCTGGACAGCAGCTCTTCTAATGTTTGCAAATTATCACATCCCTCCCTCTCCTTCTTTAGGTCATTTTCCTCAGGCTACTAAAAATAAATCCCCTGCTCCTTTCATATGATATAGTTTCCTGTCCTCATGATAAGTTTCCCTCTTCTGGAATCTTTCTAGAGTGTGACTTTTCCTCCCTAGTGTGGGGCCCACAGTTACCAAACCTTCAGATGATGGTCTGAGTAGCTCTGACAGCTACAGGACTGAGTCTTTAGTCATTTGGACACAGCACTCTCTGAGGAATCCACCTTAGATCTTTTCTACCTGACGCTGCTGCATGAAGCAGCACAGTGGAAAGCTCCGCATTAACTCTCTCTTGAGACATGCTCTTCCTTTCTCAAGCCTTCTTCTCTGCCTCATAAACCCCTAGTCATCCTTTAACTTCACATCACCTCTTCATAGAGACTTTACTGGCTTTTACTTCCCGCATTGATGGAACCAGACAGGACATCCTCGGTACACTTCTGGGTCCATTTTCATTGAACATGTTAGACAGCACTGCATTCATCTGCATGCTTGGCTATATGGGCATCTTGAGTGCCAAAAGAAATTCTGTCTTGTTAAGTTGCATGTCCTCAATGCACAGAGCCTGGTCAGTTGTTAAACTGTACTAACCTCTAGTTGAAAAAAGAAAGCAAAACCTCTGTGTTAAAACAAAAGGAAAATATAAGAACAGGTACTGGTTTATTTTGCGTTTATCGCTATTGAAGGAAACTGTGGATACCATTCAGCGAGGCACTGTGAGTACAACAAAGATCCATCACACACAGTCTTTGCCATTGGGTCGAGTGGTCAATCACTCATTTACTCAGTCATTCATTCATTTATGCATTCATTCACCCATCATACACACATTTGAAGTTCCTACTGTGCATCAGGCCCTTTTGTAGTCCCCATAGACATGGCAGTGGGAAGATCAGTTCATCTTCTGTATCTATGAAGTTCCTAGTACAGCAGTGCAGGAACTTCCCCACATTTAGGCATCCATTTCTGCTCCAGCTGACAAATAAGTGTTTCTCCATCTACGTGAGGCACAAGGTATGCAACTGTGGGGGCCAAAACAGTCTCCTTGTTTGTGAGGCTTAGGGGTTAGTGGGGAAAGCAAAGCTTGCCAGTAGGAGAATGAACTTTGTAATATCAAGAAAATAAAGTGTTAAAGCAGAAGTTCTTAACTGGCTTTGTCCCACGTGGTCCTTGAGTCACCTCACCTCACCTCCCCTTCCTTTATAAGAAGTCCCAGCTCTCTTCTCAGACTGGCAGGCCTGAGTATCTTCAGCTCCATCATTCTGGACTCTTCTGCATTCTTTCCCTAAGCTGTCTTCAACACACTTGCTCCTGAAAAGGCTCTGCAGAGGTGACCGCATTGCCAGCTGGGTTAAGCAACCTATAAATCCCTCCCTCCCTCACCCTTCTCCAGAGCACTGGGACCATGAAGCCTCTTGGTGAAGAGGGAGACCCACCAGACAGCTCTTTACTGCCATGCGACTGTGAGACTGTCCCCATGCTTCCTTCTGGGGAAAAAATATGACTGCCAGTAAGATTTAAGAGTGCAGCAGAGCACAGTGCTGTGCAAAACCCCAACCCCATCACTACCTCCTACTACCATCCTCCCCGCCTCCCCAGCTGACACACTGTGTCACTTACCCCAGGATCCTGGCAGTTCTAAACCCAGATTCCCATGGGAGCTGGTGAGTTTTCAGTGGCCACAGTGACAGCTCTACTCAAGGCAGACACTGATTCAAGCCAAGTTCTGTCTCTGACTGCCCAGCTGGACCCATAGCTGTCACCGGAGATGATAAGCCACTTTCTAGGCCACCTACTCCCCACAGACACCTTTCTTTTGAATTCTTTTTGGCTGGATCGCTTTGCAGCATTACAGTTTGTCAATAGCCCACGACTGCTTTCTAGAATTTCTCTCCAGCAGAAAGTGTGTTTTTCTAAGAAATAGGTGTTCTAGCCTGAAGCCTAATTTCATGTGAGGGTTCAAAAATGAAACAAAAATAAACACCCTCAAGTCTGTAAGCTGAGGAGCCTCTCTACTCCCTGAAAGAGCTTCCTTTTGGGAGGTGTGGAGAGAGGAGGTCCTTTGTGTTAATGAAACTTTTATAATTATAAAGGTGATGTAGGTTTCTTAAATTAGCTGAGGTCCCAGCAGAAAATAGAAGCCACACTCATTTTGAATTGTGAAAAAATTTTAAGTAAGTATTCACAGAGAGGTGAGAAGCAGCATGCAGGACCAGCTACACTGGGAAGCTATTTATCATGTCTATTCTTGTAGAAGGGGAAGTGAAGCAGGGTTGGAGAGCACCAGTCAGGAGTTACGTTGTGAAAAGACACAAACACAGCCCAATCGAGGCACTGGCTGATTGAACTGGACACCGAAAGTAAGGCATATGTGGGATGCATAGAGAACAGGCTCTGAGAGACACAAAGGGGGACAGAGATGATCAAAAAGGAGTTCTGGGGTAAAAAGACAAACAGTTCTAGAGAACAGCTGAAAAAAGCTTGTATAATAATTGTAGACATTGCAAAGAGCAAAGAATTTTAAAGAGACAAAAGAGTCACCACCCATAGTATTACATCCCAAAAAATCTACTCCTTAAAGGAAATTCTAGTATTTTTGATGCATTTATAACAAAGCTGAGATCTTATATGTAATAATAATGGTGAACATTTGAGCTAGGACTATGTGCCAGTCTTTGAGACAGTTTTGTAAACTGTGCTTCTTCTATTCCCTCACACAGATCTGTGCAGTAGGTATTATTATGATCCCGTCCTCATGAACAAGCAGTGTAAGACACGGAGGGAACTTACTGATGGTCCTACAGCCTGAAAATGCTAGTCAAACTGAACCCCAATCATTGATCCCAAAGCCTCTACTCAACAACTATGCTATTCCACCAGCTTTACCACAACTCATCAACATATTCCCATGTTAAGAATTTTGCTTGAAGCACTGTTTCAATGCCTCCTTATGAACAGTAACATTACATGAAATGTATTAACAGGCATTTTGTTCTTTCTCAGTTGTTGTATGTTCAAGCTGCTTCCCATTTTTCCATTATTATAAATCCTGCTGCCATGAACAACTCTGCATTTAGAATTTTCCTTGCATTTTAGAGTATTTCTTTAAAGGAAGATTCTGATAGTTTTCCCCCATCTTGATTTTTTTCTGTAGTTCTGAGTAACAGAGTTGCAGAAAGTTGTATGTGGACATGGAAAATAACATTAAAACTCTCCTGGTTGACCACTCTACCCTCAAAGAAAAGAAAAAAAATTTAAAATATTCTTATAAAGTTATAAAATTTTAAATTGAATTGTAAATTTTAAATTGTAAACTCCAGACTTCAGACCCTGAGCTCAATACAATGAGTCAAAGAGCTCAAATTTTACTAAGAAATAGCAACTACATAGGTGAAGATTCATCACCCTACCTAATCCCACTGCCCCATGTTAAATGGAAACACATTCACATACCTCACTGAGTGCAGGAAACACAAGAGCTGCCTGCATAAGAGCCAAACCTAAATCAATGGGGTTATAGCTCTTCTATTCCAGTCAACCATTTCCACTTCTGATAAATTACATGTTAAGGACTATACCACTGGACAGGAACAATCATCAAGGGAATTTAGGTCAAACTTTTCACTGCCAAAGAAGGACTGGCTATTGACAAAAGAAGGATTTGAGCTGTTCTACGAAGTGCTTTAATTTCTTAAAATGAGTACTTGGTTTTATGGAGGTTCATCTCACTCTTCAGAACAATAATTGATGAATCACTCAAGGAAAATGAGATAAACTCTTTTTTTTTAACTGCCTAGCACCACTCACCAGTGTGTGTCAAAATTTGATTTGTCTGTTCTATCCAGAGTCCAGAGTATGGCGTGGTATAAACTAAATCAAAATGACACAATCCCCTGGGGAGTCCACAGCCTCAAAGGATAGTATCACCGCCAACTTTGGTAGCACACATGGGTCTGCATGAGGAGGGCTTTCTACAAGGAAGGAGCCCTAGTCCAGAAATGAGGAGACTGCTGTACTAGTTCAGTGCTCTAACTAGCTAGCGCACCTTCCAAGTAGTCATATCACCTCGTTAAACCTCAGTTCTGTCCTCCAAGATAAGGGGATAAGACCAGACCAGTGGTTTTTTCAACAGACCCATGGAAACTTAGGTCTCCAAGGAGACGCATCAGGAACCACATTTGCACAGGGGATGTGGCTTCAGGCCATGCACCAGACTCCAGGGTCTATATTAGATCTTCCTGTTAATAGTCTCTGAGGCCATCATATAAGTTCTTTCATAGTCCTTTCCACACTTCGTAATTTTATCTTTTTCCATA
The DNA here is from genome assembly GCA_004365215.1 of Cuniculus paca. Lineage (NCBI taxonomy): Eukaryota > Metazoa > Chordata > Mammalia > Rodentia > Cuniculidae > Cuniculus > Cuniculus paca. The sequence goes on from RJWT010001136.1 coordinate 28,098, forward strand.
TATTAATTGATATGTTTTTCTCCCTAGACTATATTCTTCATGAATGCAGGGACTATGCCTATTCAGTTCACTATCATAAATCCGAAGAGTATCACAGTGCCTAGCATACAGCACATGATTATTTGTTGAATGAACGAATTAATTTACCTCTTTTATTTCTGGCCATGGAGGTGCTTGTGACTGAGGAGATGATTTGTGTCAGTATAGTATACTCAATATTTTTCTCCTCTTCATTATTAAATCTTGTAAAAAGAATTATCTCTGAGTCTGGGCTCAGCCCTGACATGTATCTTATGACCTTGGGTATGAGGATCCCAACTACTCTGAGCTTTGGTTTCCTTGTTTGAAAAGGAACTATGTTAATCTATGATCTCTCAGGTCTCCTACTCTCACCTTCTGCGATTTCATGATTTAGTTCCTTTCTCAATCCAAAAGTTAAACAAAGCTGATAACCCTCCACGGATTCAGAACTCAGTAGCACACGGCTAATCTGTTAGAATGAACAAGCTCTCAGATGAAGACAGATATTCAGAAAAACATGAGATACTCTGCAAGATGCAACCACAAATTGGCAAAGATACAGAACTAAGAAGCAAGTTGTCACTCAGTCCCCTACTAGTTTTGTAACCTTAATAAGCATTTCAACTCCTCTGAGCCTCAGTTTCTTCATGTATAAAACAAGGGTAGTCATTCCTGTTTCAGCTACTCCATGTGATAACAAATGAGATAATATAAATGAAATTTCTTTGTGAATTATAATGTGCTATATAAATCTAAGATGATGCTATCAAGTATAATAGTTCATGATGTTAGTACATTATAAAGCCTAATTTTAAAATGTAAATCTGGTATATAATAGAATAGACTGATAGATTAAAAGGGAAATCTATAAATATTTTCAAATACAGGATTTTACTGTAAGATAAAAGTAGTTCGTGTATCAATAGGGAAAGATATACAATTCAATAAGAAGACTATTGGATTGTCACTGCAAAATAAAGTGGAATTAAATTCATTTCTCACAGTGTACTCTAAGATAAAATATCATGGAACCAGAGATTTCAATGTAAAAATAAAAATTATAAAAATTCTAGAAGAAAATGTGGAAGAAATTCTGTCTAAATAGATTAGGAAAGGCTTTCTAACCAGGACTCAAAATGTAGGATAAATTCAACTTTTAAAAACTGTTTCAGCAAGGACAACTATAATCAAGGTTTAAAAAAAAATTCAACAATATACATAAGTTCATTTTTCAAATATATAAGTAGTTCTTAAAATCTATATAAAAATGAAGAAAGAACAGTACACAGAGAGAAAAACATGGATGACTCCTAAATTTATAAAAAGATATTCAAGCACAGTAGTACCATGTACCTGTTGCCCAGTACTGGGGAGAATGAGGCAGAAAGATCATTTAAACCCAGCCAGATGTTCAAAGCCAGACTGAGCAACACAGTGGGACTTCAATTCATAAAACACAAGATGTTTAAGGTCTCTTGTTTCTAAAGAAATGCAATTAAAATCTAACCTGGGACGTCACTTGTCACTCTTCCCATTGCAGAATACAAAATTTCAAAAGTTTTATAAATGCTTTATAAATTATGATCTAGGAAATAGTCGATTTCATATAATGTTGGTGGAAGTATAAATTTGTGAGACCAGTACGGAGGGCAGTCTGGCAATATGTTTCAAAATTACAAATGCAAATAACTTTTGACCCAATAATTCTAATTACGGAAATTTACCCTCTAGGTAAACATAATAATGTACAAAATGACATGTCCAAAAGAATTTTTTGTAAAAATAAAAAAGTAAATTACATAACATACAGTTATAAGGGTAAAAGGCAGACTATCTCTCCATTGAGAAATAGTTAAATGTGTCATACACATCTAAAAGTCATTTATGAAAGTGTGGGATCTAGTTATATAACAGAAGATCTTGCTGAGCTTTAGATCCTGTGTTATCTTTCTACAGCTGTGCCACAATCCTGAGATAATAATTTAAGAGGAGGAAAAACCTTATTGTAACCTACAATTTCAGATGTTTCCATCCATGACCCACTGGCTCAGTTGCTTCTGGGCCTGTGGTGAGACAGACTATGATTGTGGGGAGCATCTAGTAGAACAAAGCTGCTCACCTCATAGCAACCAGAAAGCAGTAAGAGCAAGAGAGGAAGGACTAAGTCCCCATAGCCCCTTTCAGGGTGCACACTTGCAACTACGACCTACTTCCTAAAGTCTGTTCCACCTCCCAATAATCAACAGACTAGTAACCAACCCTTTAACACTCAAGTCTTTGGGGGATTGTCTCTGTCACTTTTGTCACTGGGACAAAGTACCTGACACTCACAATTTAAGGAGAGGTTTATTTTAGCTCAGTTTCAGAAATTTCAGTCCAAGGTCTGCCAGCTCAACAGACAGGGCATGGTGGAAAAGCTAGAAAAGTTACTCACATCATAATGGCCAGGAAACAGAGAGAGAAAGGAGGAAGCCTGGGAGGTACCTATATCCTTCCAGATCATACTCCCAGTGAGCTACCCCTAACCAAGCTCTAACCAGTCCAACCTCCTACCAAGTCAGCTGTGAATTCATCAGTGGACTAACCTACTGATGAGTATAGTGCCCCATGGTCCAATCACCTTCCAAACTCATGAGGCTTGTAAAGAACATAGCAGATCCAAACCATAAAAAGATTTTAAAATGTATTCTAAAGGTTTGTTCACCATCCTGGGGCACAACTTAGGAGGTAGAGTCTAGTGACTGAACTCTAGAAGAAGAAAGTTAGGTCATGGGATGGGTATGTCCATGAAGGGCATATTGGAGCCCCACTCCCTTCTCTCTCTTTTACCTCTGGGCTACCATAAGTTGAGAAGCCTTCTGTACCACATGCTCTCAGCTTGGTCACCACAGACCAACACAAGGCTAAGTGACCATGGACTGAAAATCAACTATTCCTCCTTAAAAATTGTTTATCTTCGGTATTTTGTCACAGGAATGCAAAGCTGACACAGATCTCTGATACTAAATTTAAAAGGTAGGGAAGATAGATAGATAGATAGATAGATAGATAGATAGATAATATGATATCTTTTGTATAAAATGAGGGGAGGGATCTATATTCCTATTTGTTTGAACAGGCTTACTCTGAAAAAAATATATATATAAAATCTAAGAATAGTAAATATCTATGGTGGTCGGCCGAGTGTATGGCTCACGCCTGTAACACCAGCACTCAGGAGGCTGAGGTAGGAGTATCACTGTGAGTTCAAGGCCAGCCTGAGCTACATAGTGAGCCCAAAGCCAGACTGAACTACACAGTCTCAAAAAAACAAAAACAAAAACAAAAATCTACATTGGTACGGAAAATCTGAGAACTGGGAAAATGAAAGACAAGAAATTAAGGGAAATTATATAACTGTTCATAATTTTTGGTTTTTTGAACTGTGTGAATCGACTCAAAACATTCAATTTAATAAAATTATCAAAATCAAATAAAGTTTACAGGCTCCAGAGAAAATGAAATGAGGCAACAGAGGAAAAAGCCGTATCAGACAGAAGACTACCATAAAGGAAAAGTCTTTAAGAGTCACTAAAGGGCAGCTGAAATGGCAAGGTTAGAGAGCTGCTTTTCATCCCACACCTAGGAATAGAAAATGTTCGCGTGTATGCCTGAAAGAAGAGCGAAAGGGAACAACATTTTCTGTAAATTTCCACAGTGTGTTTTCTGTTTTGATAAAAGGAGAGAACAATGCGGTAAGCAAAAGCAGGCAAATTATTTCAAATTTTTCAGGGAGAAAGAAATAAAAATATCTGCGACTATCATTTCTGTGACCTAACCATAGGGGTGAATTTCATGCAGCAGGCTCCCATACTAAATGAACTAATAAATTTCCCCCAAAGGAGTCTTTTGTAGTGCTTATTTAAGCTATCAGAAAAGTGAAGAGTCTTAAATGACAAGACTGTTTACATATTTAATTTTTGTGTAACATTAGAACCATAAAAGCTCTCTCTTTAAGATGGGGAATATATGACACATGCAGTTAATTTCCACATTAAAATATTGAATGAAAAATACACACATTATCCATTGCGACTCCAGGATTAGGTCAGGTCAAATTTTATTGCTTTTGGCCAAGGGCTTTTGTAAGACTTACAGAGCTAAGAGCAGGTACAGTGTGATCTTTGGTATAAGTTATAGAGTTAGAACGAGGTTCTGAGTGGGAAAATACTTAGCATTTCAGAGGCAATTTCATGAAAGTCATCATAAGACTAGCACAACACCATGTTGATTTAACTGGAACTTTATAAGATCACTTTAGCTCTGGTTTCTGAAACTGCCAAGGTTTATGTATCCACCTGACAATAAATAACCAACTTTTCTAGATTGATCTGTAATGAATGCTAATTTGAATTAGCCCCAAGAAGTTTCTGGCACTGAACCATATAAATATGGCAAGGAAAAGGGGGAGAGAAAATGTGGATGATTCTCTAGTTCAGGGGTTCCAAACATAAACATTCCATGGGATAAAGGTGAATAAAAACATCTGCCTTAAAAACTGAATATAGGTGTCGAACTCAGCAAGAGTTTATTATTACAGAGTAAACGAAAAGTGATTTATTTTTGAAAATGTCTACCAAACAGATCATTTTGAACAAAGTGTTACACCTTAAATTAGTTTATCAGAGAAACCTAGATGCAATAGCAGGAAGTATTTGTTGAGTTCTTACTATGTGCCAACCTAAATGTTTTATAGGTATTATTTCATTTAATCATCTCAACAAGCCTATGAGTTAAGATCTGGTCATATCCTCCCCTTTCAGATGAGAAAACTGAGGTTCAGGGAAATTACAAAGTTGCTTAAGCCTAACTACCCATAAGCGATAAAGCCAGAATACATATGCCTCCAGCACTCATGCTGATAACATCATACTAGACCTCAATCAGTGTTAAACACATTTAGGCTTTTACTGTCCTGTAGTGAGTCAGAGCTTACTAATCATCAATAGATTCTTTGTATTTGATTATGGCTCCTTAAACATAGGCTTGAATTAAGTCCCCCTAACTGCTCCTGGCTCAGAACTGCCAAAGCAGGAGAGTACTAAAAATAAAATGGAAACCAACTTAGAACACTGTTACAAGGAAAGAATTTCTGGCTATCTTAACTGTAGTTCATTTCAGTTCTATACTACTGTATCAGAAATATGTTAGGCTGAAATAATGTTAGAACTAGGTTTCAACTAAATTTCTGGATGTTCTCTTTATAGGTCACAATTATTGCAACTTTTCTCAATACAACTTTGTAGAACATTTTATTAAACATGAGTAGCTAAATATTTAAAGTCCTTTATACTGGCTAATCAGTTGGTTCATCAAAATATTCTGAGTGTCTCACTGAAAATTATCAAAGATGTTTAGAGGAGTTTTATTTCCCTATGTGAGATTGTTGACCATATTGCCTCCATTTCTTTTCTGTGATAAACTCATGAAACTTGGGCTTTTGTTATGAAGTGACAGCTGGCCATTATGAATTATGCTGGCAGTGGATTTTGTGTGAACTCACCAGGGATACTGGAGAAAGAGCAATCAGGTTCTTTATTCTCAGAAACTACGTTCGAATGACAGATGCTGTGAAAAACAGTGGAGACGGCCATAAATGCTAAGGTTAGATTACTGAATTAACAGAAGCTTTTAGTTCAGTTACCTATTTCAAAATTACTGACAATACAGAACTATGATATCAATGATGCTGGCATCCTTGGTTGCAAAGGTAACCTGCTCTTGAAAGATGAACACAACTGATTCTAGAGAGATAATGAAAATGATGCAAAAAAAAAAAAAAATAAGATGCTCCTCCCCCTCTAGACTGAGTTTGTCTACAGGAATTAAAAATGACTAATAGCTAGGAGTTGAGAGGAAGTCATGAGATCATGTTACCTAGAACACAAAGTGGCAAATGCTTTTAAGACTTTAAGTCTGAACCTTAAATTTATTTCTCCATTCTATGAGAATCCAAGGAAGCAGCAGGATTATAATCTTAAAACCCCACCCAAGGACAATGTGTACGTAGAGGAAGATGTGGTAGATACATTTTCCCTGTTTTTCCTGCTAACCACAACAAAAACACTGGGAATTGTACACAAAATGAGAAAAAGAAGACTGAAAGGTGAAGAAAAGAGGACAATGCAGCTAGGAACCTCTGAACTTAAGAACACAAAGGTGACTTTCCAGACAGGGAGGTGAAGAACAGCTCTTAATAGTCCCATTTGTTTAAGTGTGTTCTTTGTGGCATCTAAAATAGTCCTGATTTCTGACTACCCAGGGAAGAGGAAAGCCTTACAGAAGTTCATCAGCATCTCTTTAAATGACACTCCGCCTTCATGACCCTTGCTCTACGTTAGGCCACAGTATTCTTCGGTAGCTACATCATGATCTTATTCATCATCTTTTGCTCTTTTTCTAAAACATGAGTATAATAAATGAAGTACAGGTGCTTTTTTCTTAACACAAGCAATCACAATTCCCACCTAATCCCAATTCTTCTACTCAGTAGCTGTGTGACCTTGAACAATTTACTTAATCCCTCGGAAATAAATTTCTTTCTACAATAGGAAAAGTTTCTTCTATCTTCAGAATCATGAAAATGGATCCACAGTTACTTAAACAATATATATATATATATATATATTTTTTTTTTAAATAACTGAGAGTACAGTAACTGTTAAGCAGGAGAGAAGCTGGGTCAGTTTTGAGAGTTGAAGCCCCAAATGACAGACTTTCCATTTTCTTTTATAATTTTGAGCTGACTCAAATTCTCCAAACTCCAAATTCTTTTTAAGACTTAACTCTTGAAGGAGTTAAGTCTTAAAATATAGTCTTGTCCATGCATGGAGGGGAGCACTTCTGGAAGCTTCAGCACTCGTACAGGAATATTTCCTTGAATCAGAATATACTGTTTGCTCTGTTAGGGAATTTAATTTCTTGCAACTTCTACTTGAGTGATTTTCAATCAGATAGTTCTAATTACTCAACAGAAATTATCTGCCACAACTTTTCCAAGATTTCCAGGGAAAGACTATTTGACTATAATTACAAATGATTCCCAGAAATGTGCTAATTTTATTCCTTTAGTTTCAAATAATTTTATTTTTCCAACAGTCAAATGTATTTGACATTGTGGTAATAGATTCTTTGTTACTTGGTAAGGAATTAACACTCCTGAATAATGTGTTTGTGTTACTCTGATGTTCTTCAAGATTAGAGGATAAAGATTTGGCCTAATGGATCTTTTGCTCACTTTGTCTGAACTAATTCTAGAGAGTCCAAACCCTGTAATGGTAAACAAAAGAATTAGGATTTTGAAAATAATCTTTAAAAAGACCCTTTATTTAAAAACAGTAAGAGTAATATATAGTGATAAAGGGGGTAAAAATGAAAATAAAAAAGTATAAATCAATTTGAGAATAGTTTGATCTGAAGTATGATGATACCATTAAAAGCAAGAATAAAATAATAAAACACTAAAAGATCTATAAAATATTTGTGATAAATAACAAAAGAAAACCCTTGATTAGGGAACTCAACAAGAAAAAAGTAAGTATCATCTGGCCCAATCTATTCCTTTAAAACTGAGGACACTGAGACCCAGAAAAGCAAAGGAACTTTTTCTCAAGATCACAAAAGTATCTGGCAGCGCTAGGACATAACCTCAAGATTCTTGACCCTTGATTCACTGTTGTTTCCCCTATAGCATACTATTTACTAAGAGAAAATCAACAGAAACCTCAGAGATATCTGGCGCCTAGGCTAGGAACTTGAGGGGTTAACATACCTTGCCCAGAATCTGAGCCATTTGTAGAACTGGGGTGAGATTTCTTGAGTTTGCACAAGTTGAGAATTTTCAACAAGAGAAGTTTTGTTCCACTCTGATCTCCAGGGGATTAAAGTAACACACCACTGTGAAGGGCATCTTAAGCCTTACTACTTCTGCTAGCTTTGGAGTTCACACCTTCACCCTCAGATCCCTGCATTCCTAACTGGGTAGATGCTGAGAACCAACCCATCCGGTCAGAATCTCTAGGCAGTCAAACAACCCCAAATCAGGGGACAAGGTAGCCCACTAGTCCTCCCTCTCCATGGTTCTGGGTAAGAAATACAAATTCACAAATCTGATTTTGTTTTCTGTGTGTATACAACCAGTTTTAAGCATAACCAGTTCTATGTAGCAACAACTATGTGGATCTGCAGTTCTTAGCAGATAGAGGATCTCTTAACAGCCTAGCACCCATATGTCCTTCCAGCTTCATCTGAAATTACTTCTCACCCTGTGTTCTGTGGCTAAAGCCTCACAGCCTCACCTTACCTTGGTGAGCTCATCACAAAACCCTGTGCATTTGTACCATAGCATACACTGTTCCCTCTGCATGGTGTGTCTACCCCCGCACACCCAACATGCACACTGAATAAATAAATGGCTCCATGGATGAATGGATGAATGAAAAACAAATGAGGCACAGAATAAATATAATTTGAGGAGCACTAGAAAACCCTGCTGTCTTAAAGTACCTCCAGATCCCACTCAGAACACCTCAGTGTAGTCTGTTTCTTCATAGCCTGCATCATTCTTGCGGCTATCAACTTTGAGATGTGTAGTAAACAGTCTAAATATTATGATCCTGAAGTGAGAGTGATGAAGATGACAAAAATATTTGCTTTGTTTTTAAATATTATGAGGAACTCAAGGTTACCCATACAATGCTACTCTCACTCATATGCATTCTGATATACTTTCCTAAATACAAAAGAGGTGAAATTATACCTGTGGCTCATAACCTTGAATACAATGGTGGGAGTTCGATACATAGAAACCCATAACTCACTGTGTGTTTAGTAAAGAGAAGGAGCTTGGAAACTCTGTAGTTGAAATTAATACATTCCTCTGACACTCTTTTAAATGATTCTTCTGACATTCTTTTAAAACAAAAATAATGCTGAGAGAAAAACAATGAATTAAAACATGTAAGTGAAAATAAATAGCCTCAAGACATGTCTTCCTACTGTTACCCCCACTTGTACTTAATTTATCATTTAATGTATCTTTACTATTAAATTAGAAATTTAACTTTCCTTTGTGACAGCTGGGTTCTGATTTAGGGTAGACATCAGGAAGACAATTTTTGCACCAGATTCTAGGCTTGGTTAGAGGAATGAGATGCCTAAGTGAGGAATAGGTAAGTATTGAGTGTCGTTTATGTAGGTTCTGGGTGAAGTACATATTGTTTCTGGATACAAGAATAGAAAGAGAGAGATTAAAAAAAAAGAAAAGAAAGAAAGACTCAGGAAAAGAGAGTCAGAAAGCCCCGGTAGCAACTATTAAATGCTTCACAATCTTCATCCTATCATTCGTTTGATGCCTATGCAGTGAATATGGTTCAGTCCAAAGAAAATGGCATTCGACTTTCTTGGATGGTTCTAAACCACTTTGGTATCATGCTTCTTCAGAGACGCTCACGGCAACAGTGCATCCCAAGGAAAAGAAAAAACAGCAAACAAATAACGCACTGAAGCACATACTATGTATAATGTTTTGACAATTTCAGGTCTTTCACAAATATTCTGAACCCAAGCTTTAGCCTCTGCACATGTCCATGGACTCTAGATTAAGGACCTGTGTTCAGTTAACATCAATAGCTTCTTCCAAAGTTTGTTAAGGAATTTTCACATCATTATGTTCATTTAATAACTCAACTAGCATTATCTCATTTTCATCATGTAGTGCATCAGAAAAATATTCTCTGTTTTTATACACATGGAAAATATCTGCAAAGTCAAGAACATCAATTGGTTGCTTCCCTTAGCAAGCTGAGGATATAACCTTTGGTAGTGCTTGTATTTTTCATGTGTGATGCCATTTACCATGTTTCTTAAAGATGCCAAATTTGCTACTCTCAAACCTGTATTTATTTAATCCCCTTCCCCAATGTCGTCTAAAAACGAATTATTTTGTATGAATTCATATATAAACTTAACAGTTGTCTCTTAGCACTACTCAGGTAATTAGTTGATAAATTACACATTTTAAATACACATTTCTTTGCAGCATGGCTATAGCACACTTTGCTAACACATGGTACTTATATCTGTAACAATTAAATGTTCTGTTTAAACATTTTATCTCTTTGGCCTTTTACTTGCAATTGGCTTTTCAGTGGGCTTATTGGACTATGTGCTTTTACAGCAGATTTTTTTGATACAGTAAATACTAAAGTAAATAAACTTTCACTTCATTTTCAAGTCCCAGGCAGCATTTAGCCAAATCTGCTCCCTTCTTACATGCTCACAGTTTCAACCATTGCTTCTCTTTATATGCTACTAAAATTTTTAGGTAACTAAATAATCAGTATCAAATGTTTGTAAAATGCTTGTTGAAAATCAAAACCCTCAACTACAGATTCTTATTACATTTTTATTTCAATGTTTAGAGAAATAAAAAGTGGCCAGGACATTTATAAACAGAGTAGTATGATGAACAACTTGATGTGAAACCTTACCACTCAAAATGATTGAAATAAACTTTTGAGCTGTAAGCATTAAGATGCCCAAAATTCTCAATTTCAGCCCTGACTCAATACCAATAAGTTTTTTAATTTCTGTTTTAAAATGGAGGAGTCTATTCTCTATAAGAAATGGCCAGAGGAACATAACTCTTTTTAGTCTCTGTCTAGACTCATCTCTTGTTTTCATTTCCTGATGGAGTTCAAGGTGTGTGTTCCAATGGTAAACTTTGAGCAAAGTCCTACACCAGTGTCCCAAAATGCAGAGTATGTGCTGGGTCTGGAATTTCAGTTAGTCATTCAGGTCCCTAGAGCCCCGTCTCTGCCCTAAGAGAACAAGAGCAACAATTGGTCCACACACCGGAGTCTCTGGGGACTGTCATCCTTCCAGCTGCATCCAGATGATTTGATTCAACTTCTTGTCAACACCATAAAGCAATTACTGTGAGAAGCTTCACCTTGAAGTTTTTGTTTCTTTCTTGTTGTTGTTTGTTTGTTTGTTTGTTTGTGGGGTTTTTTGTTGTTGTTGTTATTGTGTGGGTTTTTTGTGTTCTTTTTTGGTACCAGGGATCGAACTCTCGACCTTGTGCTTGCCAGGCAGGTATTGTGCTGCTGAGCTAAATCCTTGGCCTTGAAGGTTTTTTTGTTCCGTCTTGTTTTGTTTTGTTTTGTTTTGTTTTGTTTTGTTTTGTTTTTAGCAGTGTGAAAAGGTCACTGTTCTCAGGTATGCCAGACTTTCATGGGAACTCTGAGTTAGCTGTGTGTGCATAAGGTCAGTGGTCAGATCACTTCAATTACTGTACACCATAAGCTCTAGAGAAGACAGAAGCTTGGGCTTTATGTCACATAGACATGTGAGTCAGCAGACATTGAGGTCAGAAGTTGCACTGCTGAGTCGTGATAATCATTCCTACAGCTATTGGGAAAGTTCCTGAGACAACCTGACAATCAGCTTCCTGATTTGAAATATGGATTAAGAAAGGAGAAATTTATGAGATTACATGTATCCTATGAGCCTCCATTTGCCAACACCAATCATCAAACTAAAACACAAATCAATCATCCTGTAAACCTGCTTACAAACATACCCTGGTTCCCCATGAGATAAAAGCAAGTGCTCAGCACTGCATGCATGACCCTTCTCACATCAGCCTATCCCTCAGATCCTTCAGTTTGCTTTGCTCTCCTGCAAAACATCCCTCTTTTACCTGATCATGTGCAGCCCTTTCAAACTCTCGGTCTCTCCACGATGCCCTCCTTCTGTGTGGTAAAATCCAACTTGGTCTTCAAAATCCAGACCAAATATTACTCTCCCTTATTCTATTCTTCCACCCCAACTTGGAATTTCAACACCATGTTACTCACATGCTCTGTATAGGGAGCATCTCATTTTACCACAACTGTCTGTATCTTTATCCAACTGCTTGCCCTTTTAGGGCAAAGGCAAGCTCTATCACTTGGCACTGTGCCCTCAATTTTAAAGATGACTGAAAAAGCACTGGCTTTGCATGCGGAAACCTGATTACATGAAAGTGTTTTAAACTGGAGAATGTTATTAAAATGTGGAGCAGTCCCTCAGTATCAATGAAGGATTCATTTCAGAACCCCTGTAGATACTGAAATATGCAGATGCTCAAGTACCTTACATAAAATTGCACAGGATTTGCATGTAACCTATGGTATACTTTAAACATATACATCTGTGGTATACTTTAATTCACCTCTAGATTGCTCATAAAACTTAATACAATATAAATTCTAAATAAATAGTTGTTACATTGTATTGCTTAAGAAATAAACACAAGGGAGGAAGTCTGTACAAATGCAATTTTTTAATATATTTGATCCTCAGTTGGTTGAATCAGCGAATACAAAACTCACAGATACAGACAACTGACCATAATTATTATTGTTGAAGGCACACACCCTGAGTAATAAGGATTTAATCCCAGAGCTTTGTACTTGAAGAAACTGGTCTCACAACCCTTGTAAATCAGGAATGCCACAGGCTTTTCCAGGGCCCTGCTGGAAAATGGGAGGGTATGCCAAAGGGTAAAGCCCTTGGAGTACAAAGCATAAGGCCTTTTCTTTTATTATGGGATTGAGCTGGTTCAGAACTATAATTTCCTCATACTTCCTCTGATTCAAAACTTACACACTTGTGTACGCTGTAGACAACTGTTGTCGTCAACTTTTAGTATGTCTGCAGTTTTGTTAAACCATGCGGTAAAGAGGCACTGAATTTCAAAACTTGGCCCTCCCATTCATTCCCAGTGGATATGGTGTGCAGTCAGGCTGGTGATCTCTTTGCTAAAATGAGAAAAGCAGATAACAGAATCATTGTTTAAATCAATGGAAAAATGTATAAGAAAGTATTGCACACCAAGTATGTTACACAACTGTCAAATGTGATGAAAGGGAGATAATTCCCAGGCCCATATTACTTCTTCCCCCATTTCTTTCTCTTAGATTCTCACAGGGAGTCATGCTATGAATGGACATCTGACTATGGGTCTGCTTTTGCCTAAACGTATTTGCTCCAACTTTTAATAAGGCCGATCTAGTTTCTTCTCCACAAAGGGAAAACTTTTGAGGGGGAAATAAGTTTCAACAGTCCCCATAGTAATTGAGCATTTCTTTGATCTCTTGCCACTATCTGAGTGTTGTTTTGAAAGTTATTTAAGGATGAAAGCACCCCCCAGAAAAACTTACCGTCAAAGGGGATTCCAGCTCACCTCAAATCCAACCAAATCTGAGGTTTTGAATGTGTAAAATTGAGATGGTGACAGCTACATAAATATTAAATAAGCAATGAGATGTCAATGTTTTTATTACTGCTTGCAATTGAACCTTGAGTGAAGCTGAGACCACTTATACACACCTGGAAAAAGAGCATGGTTCTTGATACTACCATGGTATTTGATTTAGAAATTTTTAAGTGTAGACTGTTGCTATTGTTCTTAGTATAAAAAAATTTAAAAAGCAGTTGATCTTCAGGATTCACCCCATGCCTGTGAGATTTTGTAGTACCAAATATTTGTGTTTATGTAAAAATTTGGCTTCCAAAAGCCTCAAGGAATAGAAAAGGCTGATTTGAGGTTGTAACAAGAAGAGCCAGTTAAAGCCCAGCGGTTCAAGCACTTACCTGGTAAGCACAAGGTCCTGGGTTCGATCTAGGCCATTTCCTCCTCACACAGAGGGAGAGATAAGGCAGACCTGAGCTCTTTCCATGCCTTTCCTGGATCACAGTACTAGTGTACTTTCTGGCCTTTCCTGAATGCACAGCCTTGCCTCTCCCCAGTTTTTCTACCACAAGCAACACAAGGGATCTTCCTAAAATGGAAAAATGCTCATATTGTGGCTCAGTTTTTCAGTACCTCCAAAATACCTTCCAATAATGTTGACCCATCTTAACACGACACTGAGTTCCTATTCCCATGCCCCATTTCATTTCTGGTTAAAGTCATACTCCCATTTCACTTCATGTCTTCCATTTTGTATAACTATCTTAGAATTTCCTGACCACTCCATGATTCTGTGCCTTTGCACACACAGAAACCTCTGCCCAGAATATTTTTACCAGTCTCTTCCCTTAACAAATGTACACATCTTTCAGGGCTCTGCTAGGAGCCAGTCTGCCCAAAAGGGATCCCTGACCAACATTTCACAAAACTGTTAGGAGTCCCACCTCCAAGCCTCCTTCTTTCATTGCACTCATCAGCTTGTACTTTAATCTTGCAATGACTTGTTCATCTCCTCCATTGGACCACAACTGTCTTGAGGACAAGAAGCAAGCTTTATTCATATTTACACCCCCAGCACTTCCCACTGCGTGGTCCCTAGGGGATGTCAGGTAAATCAGCCAATCAGCACTAAATTTAAAGTTGTATTTGATTCCTTATTCCAAATATGCCAACCATCAGTTTGGGATTGAATGCCAGACCAATAGATAAAAAATTCAATAAACTCAGTTATCTTTATTTATTTAAAACCTATTATACGCATTTCCAATTAAGCCACATAGTTCTTTCTCTCTAGCTGTAAAGTCACGTACCCTAGTCCCAAGGTTTAATTATTACCAGTGACTTTCCTGTCACACCTTGGTCATCTTAGAATAGATAAAAGACTTTTCAAAGAATACCTCTCTTCCATCTCCCCACATTGGTGATCTCTTTTGAATGCGTGCAAAATAGAAGCCTTGTTTTTCCTTTTCATCTGTAAATCTGACAAAGAGTTCTTTAGTTAACGAACTATTGCATTCATTCAAAACAACTTTACTGGGCATCTGCTGTGTGCCAGTTGCTATCATGGCCCAAGATAAAAGACATGCAAGGGCCAATCTGCTAGTTAAACAGAGAAGTTCAAAATAGTCAACATTATACATTTTAGGTCCACACTATTCATTCAAATTTGTTCTGTGAATGTCAAGAATTTAGGAGACATCACATATAAGTAGAAATGAAGAAACCAAAGGTAACAAACATAATAGAGATAACCTGAACACTATGCCCCAGAAAATAATGAGGCCTTCAAACAGTTCCTGTTAGGATATTCACTGTACATGGTGATATTTAACCCTTCAAAGAGATCTGAAAACAAAATACACATGTTGTTTTTGATATGAAAGATTTTCTTTGATCCCCAAAAACCATTCTGACACCCCCAAGAAAAGAAACTCCATGTAAATATAATAAGACTTGTGCCTCAACATTAGCCAGTGTGATAATCCATGCAGAAAGAGGGCTGAGCCTGAAAACAGAAAACAAGACTTTTTGTCTCCCTTGGAAACTGTGGAAGGCATCCTCTTGCCTTGATGGGAAAACCTAAAGATCGGATGTTTTAGGATCAAAAAGGCACCTTGTTGAGTAATTTACAGTAGAATGTGAAAGTAAATAGAGAAGAAAACAGCCCCGAACAGCACATTCCACTTAGGGCGATACAGAAGGAAAAAGACAGTGGCAAGCTGCTCCCAAGGTGGTCTGGTTCTTTCTTATTTACTTATATATTCTCCCACAAATTCCTTTAGATCCTTGGTAAACTGCTTCAGCTCCGAAGTTGACTTTTCCCGTATTATCCCTTGCCTCAGCCTACATATCTCTAGCCAGAGGGGAAAGAAACAGGTGGAAAAAGAGATCTGAGCCTCATTTAGTACGAAGAGCGGTTGGAGAAGGCTGCTGGAGGGCAGTAGTGATGGAAGAGTTGGCATTTGTTAGGTTACATAACATGAACCAGGCTCAAGTTATGAGCCGGCAATTTCCACGAGTCTTCTGTGACTGTTTACATGGCTATTTATTTTTTTTTTTAATCAGTACTTATCTTGGCCACCGTCACCACATGTAACTGTCACAGAAATATAGAACACCTTCATGAAACGCAGTCCCCGCATCAGTACAATCCCTTGTTCAGCTAGGTGGTCGCTGCGCTCCCTCTTAAAGCCGTAACAAGGAAATCACAGTGTTGGGAACAGCCCTGGCCTTTGGGGGGAAAGGGACAGAGGCGCCAACAAGTAGTCCCTGCCTGAGGTTCACAGAGCAGAAGTCCAGGACTGCAAATACTTTCAGTAAGCTGTTCACAGTTGGAGCTTTCTCTAGCCAAGATCTCAATGTGGTTGTTAATCCATTTATCACTTTCTCCCCACATGGACTTGGGAGGATGACAAGACAGAGAGGGGTTCCAATCAAAATCTGCATCGATGAGCTTGGTGAACTCAAGCTAGTTATTTAAAAGCTAATTCTCAGTTCCCTCATCTGTAAACTGAGGAAAATACTGTTAAAGAGAATTAATCAAAATGTTTGTAAGTAAAGAGCAACATTCCAGTAAATATCAATAGATGGCCTCCCAGCATTGTCCAGAGATCACTAAGTGTTAGTTTCCTATAAGCCATTATAAGTTTTTACTCGGGTTTTCTTCTTACCTTTCATTTTCGTGATATATGCATACTGTGCTTTAAAAAGTAAAATAACTTTTTAAGAAATAATTGCAGCAATTTTCTTAGAAAAAACTGCCAACCCTGCCCTTTACTGATGGATTCCTTTTCATTGTCAGAAAAGCCTGGCTTAACGGCATCAACTAGAAATACCCCTCAGAAAGACCCTTGATGTTCCCACAGCCAATGTTTTCTGGAACTGTGTTGACCTGTCCATAAAATATGATCTCAGTGGCACATACCTATAATACCAGCACTCTGGAGGCTGAGCCAGAAAGATCGCTGTGAGTTTGAAGCTACCCTGAGCTACATAAACGAGTTCAAGGCCAATTTGAACAACATAGTAAGACCTTGTCTCAAAAAAAGAAGAAGGAAAACAATATGATCTCAAACAGTGAAGGTTAGATGAAGCAGAAAAGATTCAGTACATGTTTTTGTTTCTGGGAGGACAGCTAGCAACATATTCTTTTTTTCATTTTGTCCCAAGATGATAGGAAAGTGACCAGCATTTTATTCATTCAGCAGCAAATTTTGAAACAGTGAGATACAAAAGACAGGCAGTGTGCCCTGAAGAACTTTCAGAGAAGATGAATGTTTCATTTTGCATAGATTTTTGAAATCCTACAGTGTTTACCACCCCTTTGAGGCCCTAGGGACATAGTGGAAAAAGAAAACAGAAGAACATATTATCTGAGATAAATGAACTAATAAGACAATTGTAGATAGTGAAAAATACTAAAAGTAAGATAATATGCTGTGACTAGAGGAGGAAATGAGATTAGCATCCTAATGGGAAAAGAACTTTGGTCTAAGATGGACCTGACCTCTCCACATTTCCTTCTGTCATCTTCTACAAAAATGGACCATACTATTAAACCATAAGCTCCTTGAGGCCAGGGGCCATGTCATTTCCTTCCTATAACCCTGCAACCTAGCTGATCAATCAGCTAACATCATCATTTACCACAACCTGGATGAACCTAGAGAATATTATGCTAAGTGAAATTAGCAGGACCTCAGCTTCTTCTTGTACATGAAACCTGAAAAATAAGTCAAAAGCTTAAGAAGAAGGGAAAATGGTGGTTACTACAGGCATCAGGGCTCAGAAAAGGGCAAAAATAGTGAAATGCAAGTCAAAGAGTACAAAATTGTATATAGGAGCTACAAAAATGGAACTAGAAAAACTGAGCACACACACACACACACACCAAAGTTCACACATAAGTCAAACCCAGTTGATCTCAGCCCAGACACTAGACAAGGAAAAATGAGGTAGATGTCCAAAGATCAACATGGCATGGATTCTGTCCTCAGGGAGTTTGATTAGTTTCTTAAAAGTTATAAGGGAGAAAAATAGATCTTTTAAGTGGATATAGTGGAGAAAGAAAAAAAGCCAAACGGAGTGCATCTCTCCAGGTGGAAGCTCATCATCTGACAGACAGTTGGGATGTGTTTGCTTTTTCCCCGTGACTGGTTATTTTATTGCCATGAGTGTTCAACAGGGTTCAGGAAGCTGTGAATTGGCCACATGTCTTATATGTGTAACTCAGATAGCTGATCCTGTGCTCTCTCCTTCTTACCCTTGAGCAATATAAAATAACTGGCCAGAGCACTGCAGGCAGCAATGGCATTGCTCTGCTAAAAACAAACAACACAGTTAACTCCAGACTCCCAGGAAGCTGCTTCAGAAGAACTCTCATCTCAGAAAGAGGTGACCTGCTGCTTCTTCTCTGGAGAGGAGGGGCCAGCAGCTCAGCCTGCAGCTCTCTAATTGCCATTCACTTTGAGTCCCTGCTGTTGTTCAGTTAATAGTCCTTGAAAAGCTTGTACTTCTTTCACAAACAAAAATTATAACGTTTTTTTTTTTAAAAAAAACAACAACTACAGCAAAAACAGCCTAAACAAGTGAAAGTCTATCTGAATATCCTGCGGCTCAGAGATGTAGCTATGTTTGAAGGAAAGAAAAAAAAGTCAGATGTTTATCTGACTTGGTGAAGTATGTGCCTGTTTTCAGTCTGCAGGGTCCTAAAACTGCCTATTCAGGAACACCAGATAGTCACAAATATACAATAATATTGTAATAATACAGAAAATATTACTGCACATTATAACAATACATTAACAATGAAGCCCAGAGAGAACTGATTAGATACGGAGTTCTTTCATGTTACCGGAAGTACTAGCTTGTGTGTCCTCCCAGGCACGTGCAATCAACATTTGGGTTCATCTGTCAGCCCCTGATTGTGTTAGCCTGGCTGCTCAGTCGGGTTCATGAACACCCACTTTGCGGGCCATGCCCTGTGGCAGTTTTTGGAGCCAGTCTTGACACAGGCAAAAAGATGCAGGAAACCTGATCCCTTGCTGTCTAAGGCCTGGGCCTGACCACTGGTCAGACTTCTTACATGGTGAATGCTTGGCAACTGACCTTCTGTCCCAGATTCTTCCCCTGGCTACTTCTGCCTCCTAAAGGGAATACAGACCTTGTTCATGACTCTTGTTATCAGAATGTCACCTAAATTATGCCTAAGACATCCATGTCCTTCAAACACGATACCCTGCTGGTCAGTATACATTCACCTTCCAGAGTCTACTTGAATGATTAATCACCTAGCATTTATCCAGTAATTTACCCAGTGATGTGATAATAAATGCTTAACTGGCTCACTTGGAAAAAAATGTATCTATGTGCACATATGTGTACATGTAGTTTTTGAATACTGGAAGAAAATGTTCTCAATTTTTGCACAATTTACAATAAAACAACCACAGAAAAGTTTAGCTTTAACCTACATTATTAATATTTTCTCCATTACTTTATTAAGCCTAGACTAGTGGTCATCAAATTTCTCCCATAAACGTCCAGGAAGTAAATAAATTAAGACTTTGCAGACCACATATGGTCTCTTTTACCATGGTCTTCTCTCTGTGTGTGTATGTGTACTTTGTTTTCATAGTCCTTTTATTTTATTTTGAAGAGACTAAAACTGAAAGAAATAAAACAGAATAGAGTCAATCAAAACAAAACAATGAACATGATACAAGACTTCAAAACAAGATAAAAGGAAATCAATAATGGCTACCATAATGCCTCTTGTTATCTTCAAAATAACTTCCCACACCATCAGGCATAATAAAATCAAATGAAACAGAACAGAATAAAACCAATCAAAATGAAACAATGAAAGCAATACAGGACTTCAAACAAGACAGGTGGAATACAACAGTGGCTACCATAATGCATCTTGTTATCTTCAAAGCAGCTGCTTATACCATCAGACACAATAAAATCAAACAAAACAAAACAGAATAAAATCAATCAAAAGAAAACAAGTAAAGCAATACAGGGCTTTGAAACAAGATAATAGGAAATCAATAATGGCTACTATAATCCATTTTGTTATTTTTGAAATAGCTGTCCATGCTATCGAATATAATAAAAACATCATAGTCCATTTAAAAGTACCAAAAAAAAATCATCCTTATTTCCCAACCTATACAAAATAAGACAGAAACCAGATTTGGCTTAAAGAACTGCAGCTTCCTGATACTTGGCCTAGATATCCATCAAATAATATCAAGTTGTGATTTACAGCTTCTGCTGATTACTGTGGTATAAATATTCCTACCATGGTCAATTTCCAAATCCCAGCATGATGTCACTGAACAGAGATGGAAGAGAAGTGTGCGATAATACATCATTATGTGTTATTTCCACCACACAGATAAAATAGGTGTCAATAACCTCAAGGGCACAAACAATATAAAATAGGAAACAATGAGTTTCAAGTATATGCTGTCTGGTTTTGGTATAGTTTATTTAACTTCACTTTACATAATTTAACTTTAAGTGATGACTGAGCTGGCAAAATTTCTGAAATGTTAACAATTTATGTGGATCAACTCCCGGCTTCATGTATCCCATCTAAAGGTGGATTCAAGGCAAGCTTTGCCTTCCTCCACTTACCTATGTGTGCTGGCCCTGAAAGCAACACTACCGTGACACGCAGTCTTAGATGTGGCATGAGTGTACTCTGTGCTTCATACTCTGTGATCATCTGAGACCTTACCAGCTCTTGGTTTAATATTCTAAGAAAACCAATAAATGTCCAGAGAGAGAGAGAGAGAGAGAGAAAGAGATCTTCCTAAGGTAAAGAAAATAATGGCCTCTAGTGACCTGGGGTTTGAGGGTTATTTATGGTTCCAGTATCTCCATCAGTGCAGATTACTCAGACTCTCATTCCCAAACTGCAGAAAACACTGAAGGAAATTTTGTTCAAAAGTACCTTGGCTAAGTGTCCAGAGAAGTGAATGAAAGGTGCAGCTCTAGGAATATCATAGAAGACGTGAACTGGCAGTAGCTGGGTTTCTGGCTAACTAGTATTCATTCAACAATTACTTCATGCAAGGCATGGAAAAAGTAAACTAACAGTAGTAAGAAGAATAATAAAAGTAATACCTTTCATTTAGAGATGCAAGATCCAGAAAAAGATAAATTTACATAAAAGCGATCACATAATAAAGGAATTAAGGAGTAAATGGCAGCCAAGCATAGTGGCACATGCCTGTAATCCCAGCACTTTGGGAGACTGAGGTGGGAGGTTTGCAAGTTCAAGCCCAACCTGGGCAACTTAGTGACCTAGAAGATCTCATCTCAAAATAAAAAGTAAAAAAAGGGCTGGGGACATAGGTTAGTGAAGGCCCTCAGTTCAA
Source organism: Cuniculus paca (assembly GCA_004365215.1). Lineage (NCBI taxonomy): Eukaryota > Metazoa > Chordata > Mammalia > Rodentia > Cuniculidae > Cuniculus > Cuniculus paca. The sequence goes on from RJWT010001136.1 coordinate 49,287, forward strand.
TCTCTGTTACCACAAAAAGAAGAAGTTAGGAGAAGAAGAGAAGGGTGAGGGAAGGGGGAAAAGAAGAAAAGAAGGAGGAAGTGATTCAGTCATTTATGTACATTTCAAAAACTTGAAAGTTTAGATAATCTGTACTCCAGAACTGTGTCTGTGTGGAGCTCTCATCATAGCACAAGCAAAACTAAGAGAGTACAGAATACATGCAGAAAGGCCCATATTATTTTCATGAATGGTGGAAACTGACAATAAATAAATGAATATATCCTTCCAATTCTAACTTTGCTTTTAATTTTCTAGAAGTGGTAGGTGCAAAAAGACTTAGTGTCAAAAAAAAAAAAAAAAGCCTTTTGCCCTTCATTTAAATTATTGTTTTTCTAGGGAAATTTAATTTGGGAAAAAATGTTTTTCCAATTAACTGGGTGACTGTGTGCTATGCAAACAATAAAGATTCTTGTTCGAAAGTAACACATGCGCCCACTCCTGGGACTACCAAGGGAATTTAAAATAAAAAAACGCAAGCAGCACCAACCTCGTATTTTGCCAAAGCTAAAATTCCCGGCTTCAGAGTTTTCATGTCAGTTCTCAATTTAAGTGTTGAGTGGGTTTGTGTTGCAGCAAGATGCCACTTCTCATCTCTAGAAATGACTTCTGATCTTTGCCTTGGTTTCTCGGCATGTCCTTTCCTCCCTTTCTTCTCCTCTTGAGCTACAGCTAGTCTGGGAGGTTAGAAACTGCACATGTAGATGGATCTGAGGAAGATTTCATAATGTTCTGGTGCTGGGCTGCGCAGTCTAGCCAAATTCCACTCATTAGCTAAGGCGCCAGGGTGAGTGTGACCAGTAAGAATGTTGTTTTGGTTCCACTGAAGAGCTGATAGAAAATAGGAAACACAGGGCTTGTTTGTTTGTTTGTTTGTTTCTGAGACACAGTATGGATGAGAATCCAGGAAGCTAGAGTATGGAGGCCAGGAATTATTCACTATCTCAACTTCTAACTGAGCAGCACAAACAACTTCTACTCTTTTTTCAAGTTTTTTTTTTTTGCCTCTATTCTAATAGTTTTCTTAGTACCTATGGACCAGCATTAGATTTCTTAGGATTTACATATTCCAAATTTAAGAATCATGTAGTCAACTCATCCAACAGACAGAACCACCTACACTGTACTAGGGACTATGATAGGTGCTTTGAAAAGTGGCATTAATCAGATACTGTCTTTGCTCTCAAGGAGCTTATAAACAGAACTACAAAACTACAAAACCATGCAACAAGTGCAATATAAGATACATAAAAATCACTATGAGAAAACTGCCAAGGATGCTTCCCTTGGGAAGTTAGGGAAAGTTACAGTAAGGAAGGCACTTTGAACCAGACCTATTTGAAGAAAGGGGCAGCTTTTAGCCAGCAGTACACATATCAAGAGAGGCAATAATGTAAGCAATAGATCTGAGGTCAAGTGACTGATGAGCCTAAGCGGAGAGTGTAGGTGAGGCGAAGAATATAACTTTCATGGTATACACCTGGTAAAGTGTGAACAGGTCAAAATCACTGGACTATGAGGCATTTGAGACTTTAGAAAGACGCTTCACAGCATAGAAGGTTTTATGTTTTCTTAAATCAATTGAAGAGAAGTTAACAGGAAGAGAAGTGCTGTTTCTTTATGCTTTACTTTTGTATAGTCCTCACCCTTCAAAAATCTGACCTGAGACTCCAGAGTGCTACCAGCTAAAACGGGGCGTATGAATCACTTAGTCCGCATGTACCATGCGGCCTGAAATTCGAGTGAGCTTTAGATGACGTTCTCTGAGTATGCACCCAAACACTTCAACTTATAAAACTGGCTACTTCTGTCACTGATTCTGTGGCAGTTCTCATCGCTTTCCAGACTTCAGGTGACAGGACTAGACTTTCAGGTGCTCGTTTTCTTCCTAAGCTTCCAAACTGCTTTAAACAGCTGTCATCAGGTGATGGTGGTGTGAAGCTAGAAGTTTCTGCCTGTCTCAGTCCATTTTCTGGTGCTATAATTAAATATCTGAAACTGAGAAATTTATAAAGCAGAGATTTGTTTTGACTCATGGTTCTGGAGGCTGGGAAGCCCAAGCACATGGCACCACAAGAGCTTTATGCTACCTTAACTTACGGAAAAAGAAGAAGGGTGAACAGGAGCACGCAGAAGACAAACACAGAGGGCTGCTTTGCTGTGTGACAGTATGCTCTTGTGGTAACTAATCCAGTCCCGTGAGAATTAACCCACTCCTGTGAGAAAGGCATTAATCCCTTTTAACAACCTAATCACCTCTTAAAAGCCCCACCACTTTGCAACCCTGTTACATTGGGAACCAAATTTCAACGTGAGTTTCAGAGGAGACAATCCATAATCAAATTATAGCACTCCCCCAGATGACTCTCTATTTTTAAAAATCTTAGATTTAAAATGAAATGTTGGTTAAAATAACAAAGCTTCGCACTTAAAATAT
>RJWT010001137.1:0-51710 GCA_004365215.1 Cuniculus paca
AAAGAGAATAGCATTACAGGTCTTCAAGTTGGATAACAGGAAATGAGCAATGGCTACTATAGTGTCTCATTTTTCAAAAGAGCTGTTCCTATTTTCTCGCTTATTGCTTTCAAATAGTAGGAAAGGGTCTTAAACCAATCAAATCCAAGAATAAGAGCACCATTGGATTTCAGAACCATTTCTCCATATTTATCAGGAAACTTTTTAGTTTGATGTAATTTCATTTATCAATTTTTTCTTTATTGCCCATGCTTTTGCATTTTTATAAAAATCTTTTTCATGCCTAGATTACTTAAAAAGAAGTAGAAAAATACTGAACAGTTGTGAGACAATATCAAATGTTCTATTTTTGTAATTGAGAAACATATTGTTCAGTGACACTCTCAAGTCGATGTATTTCCTCCAAGTTTTCAAATTTCAAACCTATATTATATTCAAAGTACTGGAACAACAGCCAGAATTTTATGGTGATTCAATTTAAGATATTTTTATTTTATGATGGGGTAAAAGTATAAGTATGCAACTCTTGTAATTTTCACTTTTAGTATATTGTGTAATAAGTTACATATAATGCTAAAATTTCATTTTATTAAAAAGTACGTTTCTCATTATATGATTTATCCTAATGTTAGGATGGTGTATGTATTCTGTGCTCATTTAAGGTAAGCTGAACTATGCATAGTAGGTTAAATATATTAAATAGAGCCTGAAATTTTAAAATTTTCAGCTTACTATTGCCTTTAGGACATTAAAAACCTCTACTAAGTCTCATGGTTTATTAGGAATCCAAAGGCAATAATCTGAGTAAATCTTTGATCATAATAGTACTATGGTATATGATGCTATTCTTACCACTGGAAACAGAATGATGATTGCTTTAAAAAGTCTGTTATTCTGTCATTATTTTGATATCAAAATTCTTATCAGTGAGGATTAAACAACACAAATAAAATTTATGCACAAATACACATTGGTAAAACAATACTGTATACTCAGAAAACACAAATGTTGTAGACTTGCTCAAATCAAATGTTATAGACTTGCTTATCAAAACAATTAACTGAAAGTCATAATCAGACAGGAGCCTAGGGGTATGAATCAATGCCATAGCAACAGGTAGGAGAGTATCTGCTTTTCTTTAAGTTAGGTCTAAAAACAGTTTTAAGAACTCGTAACTGACAATCAGATGCACATAAAGTAATCACTCTGAGTTAATGTTAAGTGACTGGGAATTTTAATTCCAACCAAAAATACTTTATAGACCACATTGATTAGTTTTATTTGAGTAGCAAGAAGGTGTTACTACAAGTGGTTGCTGAATTCTTTTTGCGTTCCAACTCTTAACGAAAGAGTATGTTTAGCAGCCCATTCTATCTATACACTTTCGAAAGGAAGGTCTAGCAAATAATTTAACAGAGAGAAATTGGCATACTGTAAAACCATCACAGTCTACCTCTTGCCAATATAGCATAAATTGTGGCTCCTTAAATAGTATTGAATCTCAGATATAGACAAAAAAGGCGACAATAAAGGAGTTATAAGTCTATTGCAAGAAACAATTATCTAGCATACAACTAACAACATACTGACACTTCTTCAGTGTGTCAGTCAGCAATGTGAACTATAACAAATATACAAGATAACTCACTTTAAGGAGAAAAATGTTTATTTTGGTTTATTTTGTTTTAGTTTTTGAGATTCCAGTCCATGATTGTTGGGCCTCATTGCCCAATGCTCCATAAGGAAAATTCTCTAATGACTTGAAAACTTTCCAGTAATCCCTGCCTCTTAAAGTTTCCAGTGGCTTCCTACAGCACTACCCTGTTGACAAAACAATTAACTCATGGGCCTATGGGAAAAATTTAAGATCTAAGCCTTATGACTCGATAAGAGGATGCAGAATCTTTGGGTGATCGTCTTCTCCATTAATATTCCCATGTCAGAACATTGAGCCAAAGAAATTTCATTCCAAGTAAAAGATAAAAAGTTTCCTGGAAATGTAGCACACACCTCAAACTCAGCCCACTTGAAGGAGTTCTTCTCACTGCTACACATAAAGACTGTAATAGTTTAAGCCCCTTAAGGCATGAATTGTAAGAAAACTCCTTACAACTCTCTTTACATTCACTGCTATAATTGAGAGCACTTAAAAGTATTATGCTAAATTACAAGTTGGCAATATTGACCCTCCATTTTCTTTCAATAGTCAAGTTTTTCGTCATCATAAGTGCTTTAAATTTAAGTCAACAAACCCAGAAAGTCTGAAGTTTTCCAAGTGTTTTGCAGATAATAATAACAAGCCATGTTCTGTTCAAGGTGAGCAGATTTCAATGTCAGCAAGTGGTAGTTTAAAAGATTCCTGATGAAAAATTATTAAAGAAGCTAATTTTCATTAGTGGGGAGTCATCTTCAATCACTATTATTATCTTTCGAATATTTCATTGAGTAAACAAGATTTTTAAGAAAATAGATTTTGTCCACCCAGAATAAAACAATATTCCTGGAAAAAAATTCACAATTATATTTCTTTTCTTTAAAATCCCAGAACACATGTTTTCATTCTAATATTTTTGGCCACTTGTTGTATAACTTTACAAATACATATGTGTGTTTGTAGTACAGCTATACATTAAGTTGTTTCTGTTTATCTTTTAAAACATCATAAAAACTAGTGAGGCTCATAATAGTATTAATATTTTAAAAAAAGGACTGTGATCTTAAGGATTCCTGTAAAACTATAGTAAGTAGTGAATTAATAAACTTTCTGTAATAGAAAAATGTCAAAGCAAGGCATGATGATGCACACCTATAATCTCAGCTCTTGGGAAGCTGAGGCAGGAGGATTGTCATGAGTTTGAGGCCAGCCTAGGCTATATAGTGACGATAATGCCTGTCTATATTACATAATGACAGCCTGTCTCTAAATAATTCTCAAAAAATATTTTAATGTATATATTGTTTATGCAATAATCCATCTGTCTGTACATAGTGAGATATAAACACATGTTTCAGCAGATTGTATATTCTTTGAAAATTTGTATTATATTTCATAGTACGAATTTAAGAACCAAATTCTGAAGGAAAATTAAGCTGGATCATTATGAGTATAAAAATAGGATATATTTCATTCAGACTAGAATTCAGGTCCTTTTATGATTGTAAGTACCTCTATTATTATTTAGAACCTAACCAAATTAATTGATGTTTTTGAGCAGTTCCTTGGTGAAAAAAATAAGAATAATGGGATGAATGAAAATCAGTAGGCTTTATTCTATTTATTTCCTCTGCTGTGAAGTAAAAATCTTAAAACAGTAGTTACACTTATTTTCTAGGCTTTTGCATATTTTGTGTAGATATTTCACTTTTACTATAATGGGACCTACTTCCAAGTTTCAAAAGATGATATATAGAAGAAATGGAAATTTGGATGATCACCTGAAGAAATTTAGATATGCTACCACGTTCTATAATTTTAATACAAGTAAAACAAATTATGTATCTCTTTCTCCAGTATGTTATTTTCTATGTACAATTGAGAGTAGATTTAGAGACTTAAAAACAGTCCAAAATTCAAAACAACAGTATACATTATGAAATTGTTATAAAGGATAGTTTATTAATTCTAATTCTAAAACATTGTTTTCAACATTATGATAAGTCAATTCACTAAGTAGCTATTTATTATTAGGAAAAAAATCAGAAGTAAAATATGTAAATCGCATCTATGAAGTATTGCAATATTCATTGTTATAAACATAATTAAAGATTTTTCTTTTCCCATTTCATTAACATTTAATGCCAACTTCTTTTGGAAATCCGTGAATATATATAAAACATTAAAAATGCTATGTAACCTATATATAATTTGTTACGAAAATTATATCTCAAATCTTTGTTTCACATACTTTTATATATCTCGTATTTTTAAACATTCTACTGAGAAAAATTTCTAGTGACCACCCTTCCATTCATGCTAAGAATCGGCATTGCAGCTTACTTATTATTTATTGTTCATTTCTGTCCAAAGTAATAATTTTCAAAATCATTCTTTACAGCATAAGAATCACACTGGACTTTATTTCCATATTATTAAGTTTGTGCATATGAGTCATACAATGTTTTGCATACAAAAATAGATTTTGTGTTAACTTCTTTATTTGGTGCAATAAATATTTACCTTCTCAAGAAGAAATATCAAATATTATTTATCTCAAAACATTGCAGTAGTTAACTTTCTTAAAATTTGTAGATGCTTCTAATCTGTGAAGCTATTTATTCCCAAAAACCTTTGCTAGGCTTTTTCTTTTTTTCAAATCCATTTTATTTCAAGGAAAAAGAAGAAGAAGAGGAAGAGGAAAAAGATGAAGAGGAGGAGGAAGAAGAAGAAGGAGAAGGGGAAGAAGAAGAAAAAGATCTTAAAACTAAATTTCAAATCATGTCAATCGGGGCATCCACAAATCATTCACCCAGAGCATAACGGTTCTGCTTTCAATTGGCTGAACAATATCTAGAATTTAGAATTTCTAATTTATGAAACTTTATTATACACAATACCAAAGTTCTATATAGGAGAAAAAATTATTTTAGTTCATGAGCATATTTGTTTGTCATGAAAATATAGTGGAACAAAGAGACTTAGTTTTATATTGAATGTGTAAACGTTTTATTTTATCATGGCATTTTCATATCTGAATATTATCAGGGGAGATAATAAACCTTGTTATGAATAGTATGCCATTATTTTCAAAAAGGTGATGTTCAAATTAAGAGAATAAATATTTCCAGTTTGGACTTTTATAAAAGAATAATTTAATTTTTAACTTTGTGACTCTAGTCAATAAAATAATATATTAAAGGTAAGAACTCATATTAAATTAAGGAAGCATTTATTGGAAATGTGTTAGGTACTGGCCTCAGGTGATGCCTAAATGAATAATAGACTTTTTCTTTAAGTGAGTTAAAATATAATGAAGAGATGAACTTGCAAAAACAAAAGATTATTAAAAGATATATTAAGCATTAAACTAAATTATAATCAACATTCTTTAGGGACACAGTAGGTGATTTATTGTATCAAGATGATAAAACTTTCATAAAGGAATTGGCATTTGCTCTGCATATTGAGAGACAAAATATTTTTATGGGCTTTGTGAGCAAATGTTTAACGGTACTAAGGGAGAAAATGTCCAATATAAGATGAATTCAAGCAGAATGCCTATAATTTAGGGACTGCTGAAAGAGAAGTTGCCATAGGCTGCGTTTCATATGAGACCTTTTAAAATAAAAGCTATTGTGAAAAATCCTTTCTCAGAGTATGTTAAAGGACCGATGTTAGATACAACCTAGAAACATAGTTCGCGCTTTGCTTGTTTGCCAAAACATTTTCTGCCTAACAATGTACTGGTGACAATGAAGTAATTAATGTAGACAAACTTAAGCAAGTTTAAAAATCGCTGTGATGTTTGTGGACCAAAGTCTAAATGACTGTAAACATAAAGGAGAAGAAACCTAAGTTGCATTTTATCAATCATCAGTAAGAACGCCTTCATAAAATTATTTTCTAAGATTCATGGTCATTCCATGCCTTAGAATTTTCAATTTATTCAACTTTAATATACGAGATCCCAAAGTTTTATACAGAAGAAAATAATATATTTTTCCATAATAATTTATTTACTTCAAACTTTTAGTTCATAATGTTTGTTAAAGCTACATTATACATCAACACTTTATTAATATTTAACTATTGATAAAGACACATAGAGTTTATTAAAAACATAGATATTTTAAATATTTGATACAGTCTGTGGAAAGAGATTGCAAATTTGAGGAAATTGGGGACTATGCAATAAATAAAGTGAGTCGACTGTAATTTAGCTCAGCACAAAACCGTCATAAAACGATCAAGAAAACTGCAAAAATAGATTGAATATAAGAGAGTGGACTTTTTTTTATTATTACAGATGTTCAAAAGAATTCCTGTTTTATTTTCTCCTGAAAAAGTATTATATTTTTAAATCCTCATGTCTTCTTCCATTTTTTCTTCTTACACTGTGATTATGTATAATTATGGATATATCAAAAAAATCAAGCGAGAATTTGGAACAATTTATTTAGGTAACATAAAAATGTAAATATCATTAAATAACATAGTCAAATTTATTTCAATATATGTCTGTTAATGTAGCTTTTGCTTATTTCTTTAACTGGAATAGTTGTTTTGCAATTGTGATATTATACCTATTATAAAATTCCATAAAATCATAGAAATCAAAGTAGTATCATAGAAATATAATGGTCATAGAAATAGATTATATATTAACAGTGTTTGTGCAATTTGTAAGTTGATTAGTTAAAATAATGTGGATAGTTTCAGAAATAATATCTGTTAGAAAAGACCACTGAGAGCAGAAATATTTGATAAACATTTCCAATTAAACAAATGTAGATAGTCAAAAATACTTTAGCTCCACCTGAAAATCCCAGTGGAAAAACATACACTGTTAAATCAGAAATACCAGTCTTAAGTTCAGACTCTTCTTGTTTACATATTTTGTAATCAAAGGTGATATACAGGGTATACTTCAGCTTCCATTTCACCTCAGATCATAAACATAAGGGGGAAGAGGGATAATCAATACAAAATTTCAGTTATTTTTTTCCCAAAAAGATAGTAGTTGCTAATATGTTATGTAACTTGAGAAAAATTTATATTTACCACAGATGAAAGACCAGGAGTTTAACTCAGTGGCCTAGGTGTTTGCATGGCAAGCCGCGAGGTCATGAGTTCGATTCCCCAGTGCCACAAAAAAAAAAAAAAAAGAAAAGAAAAATTAGAAAACTTACCACAGTTGAAAATTCTGACAATCAATTCTGGGGCTAGTAAACTACTGGCAAATATAGTGCTTGGAGATTTACAGTTGCCAATATAGAATTTCAGATATTTTTCCAAAGAACCCAGATTTTCAGCTTCTGTTGTAAAGCTGGAATATATAGCAACACTGGCCTAAAATTCTTTGAAGACAATAATTGGTTGGAGTTGAGTACTTGTTCACTTTTAAGTTGAGCATACTCACTGCTCCTTTCATGTCTGCGATGGTGATAGTATCATCAAGGTATTTACCACTGCACTTGATATATTTACCTTAACAGATTGTAAAGTGAAATACTTTATACCTAATCTTTATGCAAAATTTGAAGACAGTATAAGTATCAAAAAGTTAAGAGTGTTGTGTAGCATTCCTTGGGGAAAGTAGATATTCTGGCATATTTTGTTTGAGGAAAAATGTGTCTGCTAAAATTAAAAAATTAGAATGCATTATTAACCAAATTTCATATCTTCGTATTTATGTATATCTTCGTATCTTATGTATGCCTATATTTAGTTAACTGAATTTTTAAATCTGTACTGAGAAAATCCAAAAATATCTTTAAAGTCTACCAAAATATAATATTGCATACCTTTTATTAGAATTTTGAACCATGGAAATGTTTTACTTATGCAAATACCTGTTTCAAAATTCTTTCTTGGTTTAAATCAAAGCCAATAATTATGAAAACCAAATAATGTACCTTTTATTATCTACACTTTAAAATAAACCTCTCCTTACATTTCTCCTATTTTAATTTCTCTGTGAGAAGTTAAAAAATTACATTTATTTTATACAAATTGCATAATATTTGTAAAATTCTAAGTCTTACCAATTTCTATTCAATATCCACACTGTGATTTATGTAACTTAAAAAGTTCTTTGATTATCCTATAATTTACTCTTTAACTATATTTTAAGTAATAATTTATTAAATAATTCTAACTCTAAATATATAAAACAAAGCAATGAAGTAACACATGGTATTTTAATAGGTAGAATGCAAGAACCATATTGAAATTGATATAATACTAAAAAGCATTTTTTCTGTTTATGTTGCATCACCAAGATAAAAAGAATATAGAGTAATGTAATTACTTTAATGCATTTTGAAATGTTTGTTTAAAATAATTTGATATACTGAGATTCAAAGAATCTAGTTCATATGAATTGTTGTTATTAAGTATATTTATTTCTTGCTGCTTGTAGTGAGGTAGTCTAGACATAGCAAAAATTTCCAGTTAAAATGCTTTAGCAATATTTCTATGATAAAGTAGTGTTTAATGAGTAATAATTCCATTTTTGTAACAATATTTTTAACATTTTTTGACTAGAACACCTGCATAAACACTTTATAAAGTCACCTTTTCAAGATTCTGACATTAAGATTTCCAACATATGGAAAAGCAGGCTACACTACAATATAAGACAATTGTTTGGTGAAATATTTTACATAAGAACCATAATTGTATCCAAGATACTTGTTTGTATCTATGGATAACATTAAAATCACATACAAGTTTGTGAATAGAAAACATGTTATTTCTCTAAGAAAATATGAAGATGCTTGAATATCTTTTAATTTTACTTTTGCAGAAATTTCTTAGAATTGGTTAAAATAGACATGTTCCTTACATAGGTTATAAATATACAAGTTAATCAGTTTGATTTAATTTTTCATCTGTTATTAAGACCTAATTTTGTTATCTCCCTGCCATTCACTACTGAAAAACTTCCATTTAAAGAGACTGTTACTGTAATGTATATTTTTCATTCTTGAGCTATTGATATTTGATAATTTCTGTATTTTAATAATTTGATAAACGTAAAATTGAACAAACTGCAAGGTATAATGCACTAATTTTGTGTGGCCTTTGGATAAATGTATTGAGTTTCTGTGTATGTTTTTGAGACAGTAAAAGAGGGATTCAGAGAAAGTAGCAGGATTATGTTCAACTTTTCTCTAAAAATACTTAAAAAATTTACATGCATATTCTGTATTTTTTAAAAAAAATGATTGAATGATGGCCAGTATGAAGTCCAACAGTGATACTGAGGTTTCATGAAACGATTGGTAAACCTGACTCTTTTCTGTCAGACCTTTATGGATGATGTGAAACTGTATTGTACAGCTTTCCCATTGCTTGGGCAAAATACACCCACAATCTTAAGGAGGGAAAGTTTAATTTGACTCACAGTTTTTGAAGTTTTAGTTTATAGTAAACTGGTTCAATTGATTTGGGTCTGAGGTAATGCAGAACATAATGGCAGAAGGAACAGATGGGACACGTTGGTAGGGAGTAGAACACATGGGAAGGGTGTCAGTAAGAGGTACAACCTCCAAAGGTAGCCACCCAAGACTCATCTCTTCAACTGGGCCTGCTGCCTAAGACCATATCAGGCTATGAATACCAGTGAATAAATCCACTGATGAGTATAGCATGTTCATGATCTAGTTGCCTCAATTTTGTCAAATTGACATAATTAAGTGACCCAGTCACCCAATTATTCTCACCTTCTAACTATGACAAGTTCATGACAAGTTCAGCCATGAGCCATCATCTTATCCGTCTCACTGAGAAAGAAGAATCAAGAATCAAAGAAGAGATTCCTTCTGTATTTAGGGAATTTTTTAGTTAAAAAAAAAGAATGGGGAACAATTGGTAATCTATGACACATGGGCTTTATTTGAAAGAATAGGAAAGAAGATCTGAGGCTGGGGGAAACAGAAAGAGAGGAGGAGAAAGGAAAGAAAAAGGATCAAGATGTGACATACACATGTACCACTTCTCCAAAATGAGTTTATTTATTGTATTAGCATATACTATGTATATTAATAAACATATATTAACAAATATATACTAATAAAGTTTATATTAAAAGACAATAAACAAAGATGATAGCAAGTCAAACTTTAAATAACTTACTGTGATAGTATACAAAAAGAAGGAAACTGCCAGCTCTACCCGTATTAAGAAACTCCAGGTGTAGTCAGTGTTATTACCACAGACATTGTAGGCTTGGAGAGGACTTCCTCTTGAAGGACTCCTAACAATAATGTACTGATATTTGGTGGTTTTATGGGGCCAGGAAAAAGGAAGAAGAAAAGATATAAATGATAAACTACAGACTACCAAGTCACAGTTTAGAAAACATTCTTCAATGTCCTTTTCCTCCCCATCATAAGGAGGTCATGGGAGAGGAACCTGAGGGAAGCCTTTGTCTATGGCCCTGGTGAAACACTGACTCTGGAGGAAGATGTCAATGCTGGGGATGCAACATTTAGGACAGCATATTTGGCTAGGGGGTCTGGAATCTTCCAGCTCAGAAACCAAATGTATCAGCTGCTGTGCAGAAATTCTGTTCTTGTGAGGGTACTTTACATAGCGCTCTAAGCTTATGTACTTCATGTGTGTTTAATTGTGTCATCTCAGGGTTGTCAAACAAAATACTATGAATTGGGGTGACTTGTACATGGAAAATTTATTTCTTCTGGAAGTTGCAAAGTTCAAAATTCAGGTGCTTGCAAGGTAGGCTTCACTCTGAGGTTTCTTCTGTGGGTTTTCAAGGGGTAACCATCTCATTGTGCACTCTGGATCTGCAAAGAAAGCAAATGAGTTATTTGGTGTCTATTTATAGAATGATTCTATACTATAGGATAAGTATTATGACGTCATTTGACATAATTGCATCCATACAGGCTGTGTCTCCAAATATACTCATATTGGTGTGTTAGACCATTAAGATTTGAATATGTGAAGGGCAGAAATTTTAAGTCCTCACCCTTTTTTGAATTTAATTGACTCCAAAGAGTCAATTGTGAAAAGAATAGAATTTAAAACTGTAATATACTCAAACTATAAAGCAACCATTTTCAGATAAAGAAATTGTACAATTTTTTTTAGCTTACAAGTTAACAGAAAGTGCAATATCTAACAAATGACTCATATTTGGCTTTACATGTTAATTAATAATGGAAATGAGTTTTACAGGAGTAGCTATTTGTTTCAAGTTTTAGAAAAAGTGAATGACAATATGGGCTTACGGAACTGTAAATATTGTAACTTTAATTTGTAATATGATTCTGTGTTTTGTATGTATTTATCATAAATTTATATATACAAATAGATGCAGGTATAGATACCTGCATATGTATGTAGATACATGAACATTTCAAGATAATTCCAGTTTGAAATTTCTAATTGATGTAATTTATTTCCCTTCCCCAACCCACTCTCTAATAATTTTGCAAGCACAAGAAAGTTGTATAATCAGACACAATTTTGGGATGCATTATTGGCCCTATATTAAGGTAGTTGAGCACATTTCTCTAATAATTGATAATGAGATTGACACTGTTAGACTACTTAGTAAAGTCACAAACTTTGTAGTATCTTAATGTAATCAGCTACTGTGATTTTACTACAGATTTTTGTGCTAACAGTAGTGCTCACATCCTAATATAATTCACTGTACTTCATGCTTACATATTGTACTATTGGTGATGTTTGACAGTGTTTTTAATTTTAAGGTAAAATTTATATTCATAATATTCATCTCATAAATCCTCTAACAGAAAAATTTAGGCCAACATAGTTCTTAAAAGTTTCAGAACCAGAATACAGTCGTTTCTATTGCTGCAATTTTAATTCTACATTAAAATATCCTTGGGGGAAATTATAAGATATGTATAAGCTGTAAATCCTCATTGCATTAAATGAGAAATATTAGTATATGTTTTAATGTAGAATCCTGGCACATTCTACAATTTAAATAATGAATTTTGTCATAAGATCTTAAATTCCTTATTTAGTTCTATAATTTATTGTAACGGAATTATATTTATTTTGTTTTGTATTACATACTATACTATACTATACTATACTATACTATAATATTAGTTCCCATGCAAGATTTTCCTTGAAAATAATATTTTGTTTGTACTCAGGAGGGTTTGTCTTTAAATCCTTGTGATATTGTTATCCATTTAATTTCAATTCTGATATGGATCCCACAGATAATAGGTAAATTCGCGGACTATCATATGAAAATACTACTTTGTTTTACTTTATTTTTTAACGCTAGTGAGAGTTTTCCACAACAAACTATTTATCAAAGAATTCATCCTGAAACAAATCTATTAGTTTATACAAATACAAGTATAAATGCATATGAGCATTTTGGAAGATGTTAAATTGAGATTATGCAGTTGATTATGCTAACACTCATTTTCAGTAGTATTTCATTTCACTAATATATTGTAATTTACCTTTGCTAACATGTATTACTTAAAACTTATTCATACAAATCTTGTTATCTATTAATGAAGAAATTATGTTGCTTAATAGATAAAAATAATTAAATTGCTTGCAGAAAGGATTCCAAATCATTAGAATTTAATCATCTATTTGAGAAAAAGTACAAGCTTTTCATATATTCAGAACAATAAGTTTTGAAAGAAACAAATAGCAAATCTATAGAGTTTATACATTGTCAAGTTTGCTCAACAATTAAATTATACTCAGCATTGAATTTCAGGACAATAAATTGAAACTCTGAACTAAAATGACTGATAACCTCATAGGCTAACTCACACTTCATATATTGTTACTTTACATTTACTATAACTGTATGTAAGCACAAATACTTTCTACTTAACATTTGAGTTGTCAGAATGTCTTCAAACAAGTTCCTCAAGAGTTTCTTATTCCTACAACCAAGGATAAGACAGTTTATTAGCACTACATATCCTTTCAGTCTATTTCGGTTGGTTTCTGTTTTCTTTGGATTCAGTGACCAATCATTTTGTGTACTCTTCAAGGCAGTACACAGGTGAACTCAAAGAAAGGGATTATTCCAAATTAGAAATACAAACAAAAGAAAAAATGAGCAAAAATGAAGGTTAAAAGAGTTCAGAGATGCCACTATAGCAAATGAAGAAATGAAGGTTTTTAGGTCATACTTATGCATGTGATACATGTAAAATTAAGTATACTTATTGAATCCTTATCCAAGTTTTATTAATGATACTATGAGAGATTCTGAAGAGAAAGTGCTATGGAATGGGCAAAAATTTCTTTACCTTGTAGTCAAGTGATTAATTCTTCCTAAATGAAGTGAAATATTTACATGATGCTATACACTCAAACCAGTGTTTCTGTAATTGACTCTAAACAAGAGATTTAAAACCAAAACAAGTTTAACTGAAATTGATACTAATGAGACACATAGGTTTTATTCTTTCTTAAAGCTTATTGTGAGAAACATTTGAAATTCTTGGCACATAGTCATTGTTTAGGAATTCTTAAAACAAATGGATAAAAAGTCAAGGAAAATTTTACAAAGAATATTTTATTTTTGTATTACATGCATAGATATAAGTACTTTGAAAATAAATGGAGTTTTAGACAAATAATTATGCAATGCAACCCTATACCACAAATAAAAGGGGACCTAATTATTAAAAATTGCTCCTGTTTTCTGTTGCAAGTGATATTCATTTCTTATTCTTTATTTTTCCAGTGGAATTCTTTTTGGAATGTGACATTCTAAACTATAAGCAGTTACATGACAGATTAAAAAGAAAATTACTGTCCACTCAGCATCATTCAGTATTCTTGGTCTATCATCTAAAATTTAGTTATTTCATTTGGTACTTTCATATAACTTATTCACAAATTTCTATTTATATAATACATCATGTTGAACACAATATGGTGGATGTGATCTATCATTCTCGAATTAGCATCCATGTACCACTGAATTTCTTGATGACGGAAGCTGTCTGAAGGTTGAATATAAGCATTACTCATACTGCTGGAATGTTATTTCACCAATGTGAGTAATTTCAAGTGTCATTTAAGGATCAAACAGACACTAAAAATGAGAGCATTTATTAAAATATTAAAATATAAGATAAGAATTTACAAAGAACATATCTTAATACCACATTAAATCAAAAGAACATATCTTAATACCACATTAAATCATTGACTAAAACCATTATGTCCTTGGCTATGTTGAATTTGTAACTTCTGACAGAATCTTCCAGGATAACTTCAATGTACTATAATGGACTGTCAGCGTTTGATGAAGTAGAATTTGCTCAGTATAGTTTGGAGAAAAAAATAGCAAATACGAACCTAAGTGTTAAATGTAGACTTTACGTGTGTTTTGCTTCCCAAAAACTTTAAAATATAAATATTCATTTGCTACATTCAAAATTTATTTTAAACCTCAGAAAAAAATAAAATAAAGTAAAATAAAATAAAATAAAAAAGTATACTCCCTTTAAAACCCACAAACTCAGATGATAGTAGTATTGCTCTATATAAGACAGTGATTGCAGAACATTTTCTATTGGCAAAGCACACATCGTAATTGACAAACGCTCCATCCTCCACTACAGTTTATCTCGTGTTTCATTCATTGGCAATACTACTATGAAATTTAGTGTTCTTGAATTTAGAGATTAAAGAGCTACTACCAAAACAAACAAAAACAGAAAAGGATGAAAAAGTGAAACATAGGATAAGACTGCAGTGGTTTCTTTGAAGGAGCCACTCCATACATCATAGAAATAAAAACAAGTCCCTTCATAGATTATATCACACTTGTCATCTGACTATTTAAAATAACGTAATCAGAGGAACTCCAAGAGAAATACTGGTAGAAACTCCATTTGTAACAAAATATAAACCATCTGTGAGCAATTAGTGGAGGTAGAATTAAGAATGAGATTTGATTTTTGTTTTTATTAGATATTATAAACTTAATGTCCTCCTCAAAGCTCATGCAGTCATAGGTGGGGAGTTTCGATGGTGGCTGGGTTAAGGTGTGGGAATGTGGATTAAGAGTGTGGTACTGGGATTAAGGCTGTGTAGGTGGCATGAATCAATAGGCATACAGTCAGGAGGGAATGTGAAAAGAGAGAAAGCAGCCTTGCTTCTGCCTCTGCTCACTGCTTTGGCTGATTGTTGCCCTCCTTCCTGTCACACCTCGGGATCTTTCTTCTTGTGATGTCTCTGCCATGCTGCCTTACTTTGAAACAAGTCAACTGTGAACTGAAATCTCTACACATTGTGAGCTGAAATGAACCTCTCTTCCTTTAGCTTTGGGTGTAGCGTATTTTTATCTCAGCAATGAGAAAAGCAAACAAAACACTAGCCGTGTATCAAAGAAGAGGTTGGAAAAATGACTCAAAAATTTAATGACTTTTTTGAAAAGTGAAAGACATCTCAACTGCACAAAAAGATACAGGATGAAATATTACACTTAAAATATACATGTTCTAACACCAGAAAAAAATGTGTGACAAATTTTGATAGGACAAATTTAAGTTTGTTTTGGAGAACAGGTTGTTTGATTAATGAGGCTGTAAGAATGGCATTTATTAGAATAAAAAAAATGTCACTTGTTCCTTGTGTTCCAGAAAACAGGTTTAGTAGCTTTCAAAACCTTGATATAGGTAAATGAAATTTGAAACAACTGTTGTGTAACTTTTGCCAATATAACTTTTACCCTTTTGGCAACAGTGACAGAAATTCCTTGATTCTATTAAGAAAAGCAAGAAGAGAAAAATATCTTCTAATGATTTAAAAACATTTTTTTATGCATAAAATGTCTTTTATCTTCTTCCACATACTTCTTTGTTTATCAGATTTCTCCAGCATTGGAAGATATCACTGAATGCTAACGCATCAATGTTTGCCTATTAAAGTTACTGCTTTGTGTCCCAACCATTAGTTCATTAATCAGAGTATACATGGAATTAATATTACAGTGAAGACTCTCAGGTATAATTTAAAAGTGCTATGAGTATACCGATCAGGGCTGTGATTCCTTCTGTTTCTGTATTGTATGTATTATACCTACACTTTCTTTTCATTGTAAAATTAGCATGTCTGTTCCAAACAGTAACTTACTTTAAAAGTAGCATCTCCCTGTTATATGAAACATCCAAATTAAGAAGTGGGAATATTGATGATATTACAGAAGTAGTGTGTTAAAAAAATGAGTGAGTCTATTTTTCTAATGAGTTTGAATTGAACCATTTATGGTTCTCATATTCAAACTACTGCTACTGTTGGTACATTTATCCTAGATATTTCTTTTCTGAAGACAAACATTTTATGAAAAATTTTTAAATGAAAAAAAAAAGATGATACAGAATTTCAAAACAAAATAATAGGAGTTAATAATGGTTAATGTATTGCATATTGTTATTTTCAAATTAGTTGCTCAGATTACAAGATATAGGCATGAAAAAATGATCAAACAATGAAAGCACAAACCATTCTTTTTATGAAAAAACAGATTAGTAGTATAATTATATACCTTGTCTTTCCCCTTCTTTTTCTCCTTTCCCCCATTCCATTTGTTTCTTCTACTTTCTTCTACTTTTCTTCTACTTTCTTAAACTGCATAGAAAGCAGTTTCTTCCAATTTCACTTACACAATATCTGTTGTACCATTTGGATCTTATTCAGTCCTTCAGTTTTTTACACTATGAAGACAATATGATGTTTATATATGCAAATCTGATCTATTTCACTTATGAGAATGATTTCAAGTTGCATCCATTTACCTATAAGAGCATTGAGTTTATTCTTCTTTATAGTTGAGTAGTACTCCATTGTATAAAAATACCACATCTCTTTTTAATTCATTCTGTGGTTGATGAGCACTTGGGTTGCTTCCAAGATTTAGCTATTTTAAGCAACTATATGTTATTTTATGGACAATGTTGAATATAAAAACCTAAAACCACTTAGAAACTTTTTTTTCCAATGTAAATTCTGTTTTCATATTAAGTACACAATAATAATCCAACACAATGACTTCCAGATTGAATTTCAATCATGGTCCTACCCAATAACTATATAATGAGAGGATATTTCTCCTCTTTTATTCCATCACTACATAATGGGCCTTTTATTCCATCACTACACATAATGGGTCTTTTATTCCATCACTACATAATGGACTTCCACTATTAAGCCAGGAAAGAACTAAAAAAAAATACTTAATGATTTAATTTAAGAGCTTTATTTGCTAACATATATTCTACATTAAGACATTTAACATTTATGAGACAGTGGAAGATATCATTAAATGCTAATGCAATGTTTTTAATTAAGTTTATATATTGTATAAAGGCCCTACATTTTTTGCTTAGAACAACAGAAAATTTGGATAATTCAGATTTAAGAATATAAAAATGGACAGAGAAATGTCCCTATGGTAACTTTTTCTTTAATAATTTAAAACAGATAAATATGTCTGCAAGAAAAAGAAATTTACCTAGTGACTGTAATGTTACATATAAAAATATTATACTGATAAAAATATTGTCTTAGATTTTACCCATATTCTGAAATTACGTTAGATGGATTTTGAAAAAAAACACAATACATAAATATAAAGAAGTATTCCCTCTTGAAGCCTCATTATCTGAATGTTACTTTTCCAAATTACAAATTTTATGAGGCATTTCTTAAAATTCCCTTATGTCACAGTATCCATATATAAATATACAAATCACATATATAAATATATAAGATGCTTATACATAGACATGTAAAAATGTATGTATATAATATTTCTTAGATTTTTTTATTTTAAAGAGAAAAAAGCAATAAAAACAATGGTACAAAGTTTAAGAATGCTCGCTTGCTACATGACTTGCTTCCTTATTCATCCCTAATTTGGTCAATTTTACCTGAACAATTAATCTTATTGGTTGACTGTAGATCTGTCCCACCTCATGCCCATTTACCTTATGAGTTCCCAGGTTTTCCTCAACTTGGACCCATTTCACCTCGTGGTTTTACTCTATAAAAGTCTCTCAAAAAGCCAAAATCTTTGGCAACCCACTTGGGACCCCTTCTGTTTCTCTCTCAGACAGAAGCTTTCTCTCAATAAATATATCCTGCTTGTAAAAAACAAAAACAAAAACAAAAAAATGGTACAAAATTTTAAAACAAGATAGTAGGAGAGTAACAATGGTTAATAAGTTGAATATTGTTGTCTTCAAAATAGTTGCTCATATTGCAAGATAGAGGCATGAAAACAGTATAAACACAAACCTTTGTTTCAGTGAATTAATAGAAATTAGTAGTATAACTATCTT
The DNA here is from genome assembly GCA_004365215.1 of Cuniculus paca. Classification (NCBI taxonomy): domain Eukaryota; kingdom Metazoa; phylum Chordata; class Mammalia; order Rodentia; family Cuniculidae; genus Cuniculus; species Cuniculus paca. Next base: position 18,001 of record RJWT010001137.1, read on the forward strand.
AACTATCTTGTGTATATATATATATTTTTTTCTTTTCCCTTCCTTCTTTTCTGTTTTTCCCCCGTTTTTAGGCATGCCAAAAAGCCCTATGAATTTTTTCATGTTATCTGAGGATTAGTATAACAAATTCAAATTACCTGGTAGAGCTTACTTTCCTCATTGCTTAATTATCTGTTTTTTGGGTTTTATTAAATAAGTGTATTTTTAACTGATAAAAACATAAGCTTGCATATATTAATAGAGTATCATGTGGTATTTGGATACCAGTGCATATTATATTTTATTAGGCCTGGTTAGACATATCTATGTGTGTGTTTTGGATCTGAAATGTCACTCAAAGCCTCACGTCCTCAGATGGTGGGGCTCACAGAAGGTGCTTGGATTGTGAGGGCGCTAGAGCTGACTTACTGTTGGGAGCCAGGGGCTGGTTACAGGCAGGTCACTAGGGGATAAAGAGAGTATCTCATTTCCTAGCTCTTCCCTTCTTTCTCTGCTTCCTGCCCGCCATGACTGGAGCAGCGTTCCTCTGCAGCTGGCCTTCCCACTCTGCTGTTTTCTGTATTTGACCAGATGCATAGGGACTGAAATTTCCGAAATCATGGTCCAAAATAAAAACTTCACAGATATTTAGTTTCAGTGAAAAAAAAAAAAGGGACTAAGACATTGTCTCATCAAATATCTGTCATTTTATATACTGAACATATTCAAAACTCATTCATTTAGCTTTTTCACATATACAGTACCCGTTATTTAATACTTTAAAGAGTTCGACCACATAAGCATTGCATATGTTCAAATTGGTTCTTTTTTTTCATTTTTACATACAACTTTGTATACTCTCCTGGAAGTTGTAATTATTATTTTTGATGACTGGACAGAGAGACATTTAAAAAGACAAAACCAAAGGAAAAATGTCAAAAGATTGCCAGAGTCTGGTGTTCATACACTTTGTATATTTTCTATAGATGCTGTAGTACTGTATAGGTCTTTGATTACCAAACTTTTCAGAAGATTTTTCTTCTTCTCTCCCATAACAGTAGTGGGACAATTCATCAATGATTAATTACTTGCACTATCATTGGATATAAATGCTTACAGCCTTTAATTTATCCTCAAAAGTACATTACCTCTCAGAATGCAGAAAAGCTAATGTTCTACAAATTGCTTATTGAATAAACTCACTTTAGATGTTTACTGTCTTAGCAGTTACAAGTATTTTTCACCTTTTTTATTGAAATATAATTCACATGCTATGAAATTCACTCTAACATATAAAATTCAGTATTTCCTTGTTTTAGTTATCACAAAGTTTTGCAAATATTGCTACTATTTTGAGAATATTTTCATCACCTGTACCCTCTGTGATGCACCTCACATATCTCTGTCCACCTTCCACTGAAACTGCTACGTTATTTTCTGTTTATATAGAATTACAAATTGTGGATATTCAATATGAAAAAAATCAAACAGTACATGGCCCTTTGCATCAATTTCTTTCACTTAACATGTCTATAAGGTGCATACATTTTGGATGATACAGCAGTAATTATTTCTTCATTGCTAAATAATTTTCCATTTTACAGACATACCACTTACTCTCACCCAATAACCAATCGATGTACATTCTATTGGTTTCCATTTTGGTTACTGTAAATAACGTTTTTATAGGTATTTGGATACACATCTTTGTGTGGACATACATCTCCCAAACTCTTAAGTATATAACCAACAGTTGAATCACTGAGGCTTTGGTGTGTGTGTGTGTGTAAGCATATCATTCCTAAACCTGCCACCAGATCATTACATCATTTTTTGAAGATTCCAATTTCTCTACATTCTTCCTTGCACTTGCTATTGCCCTTCTCTTGTTTGATAGCCATCCTAGGAAGGATGAAGTGACATTTCCTGGTATTAATTAGCATCTTCTTAATGACTAATGATGCTGTGAACATCTTGTCAAATATATATTCACCTTTTATTTTTATTTGTTCCCACCTGGAAACCACAGTTTTGATTAGCGAGACTTTGTCAGAAATATTAAACTGGAATATCTGAATATATTTTAATTTTTTTGTTTTTATTCAAGACTTTTTTGGGGAAGACAAATATTGTGGAATTTCTGAATTTTCACATGAATTTTATTGTTAATTTGTCTATGCAAATAAATTATCTGGTACTTTGACAAAGTACACTGAATCTGTATGTCAATTGGAAAATGGCATATTAATAATGCCACATTTCTAATTCATTAGTGAAATATTTATTTTTATCTTGTATTTATTCTCATCTCAGGGTTTTCGAGACTATTTTGTAGTTTTCAATGTGCTTTTGTCAAATTTACTCTTATTATTTTGTCAAATTTATCTTATTCTTTGTATGCTGTTGTGAAAGGAATTATACAGGGAATTAGATTTTCTTTTCCAGCATTTGAACTGTTTTTGTGTATTGCCGTTCAATTTGTTTGCTACCTTTATTAACTATTCTAAATGAACTCATTTTGTTTCTTTTACAAACAACATAATATTTGCAAATGAAGAGGTGTTAGTCTTTTATTTTTCTTTGTTTATTCTACTCACTAGAATCTCTAGTGTAATATTAAATAGAAGTTCTTGATCTTATGAGTGTTTCATTATTATTATTATTATTCAAGTCTGTTGTGAAGTATGAATATGCCTTTTATTAGACTGAAGAAGTTCCTTTTTTATCCACAATTGTTGAATGCTTTCGTTATGAAAAGGTGCAAATTTTACGTTTTAATAAAACTTGAGCTAAGCATATTTTGTTTTCATCATTACTATCTTAAAATGGTGTATCGTACTGCTCTGATTCCCCAGACAGTAAATCTTAGTTGCATTGTGTATTCCATTTTATATATTGTTAGACTTGTTTTCTATATGTTGTTGGAGGTTTGCGATGCCTTTGCTGCTTTTGGTATCAATGTAATACTGGCCTTATGAATTGGATGTGGAACAATTCCTTCTCATTCTATTTTTATGGGAAATTTTCTAAAGATTCTACTAAATATTTTTCAGGCATAAGGTTAAATTTACCAGTGAAACCATTGAGTTCTATTTTTATTTATGAAAAATATTTGCAAATTCAACCTCTTTTTTGACATAGGTCTATTCAGATTTTCCCTTTTTTTCTTTGTGTGTTTTCCAGTAGTTTCTGATGTTTTAGAAATATTTTCACTTCCTCTGGTATATCTAATTCCTTATCACACCTTTTCGTTTCTTACACATTTATGTTTTTCTTGTAAGTTTTATGGTAATGTAAGTATTTACTTCCTGGTTTTTAATTTTTTTCTTTTGTCAATTAAGTTAGGCATTTGTTAATTTTGCTAATGTTTTCAAAGCACAAATTTTTGGATTGTTTATGCTTTTATTCTATATTTCAATTATGCCTATTGCATTGATTATTATTATCTTCATTTTTGTTTAGTTTTTTTTCTCTTTCTATATTTGTTAAATTACAGTTTAGATATCAATTTGTGCTTTTTGTCTTTTTAAATACACATATGTGTTATATATATGCTTTTACATATAAATTTCTGTATAACACTGCCTTGAGTGTTGACTTTGTATTCATATACATTACTGAATTTGCTTATTAAATCTAGAAGTCTTTTGGTGGAATTCTTGGGGTCTTCTAAGTAGAGTGTCATGTCATCTGCAAATAACGATAGTTTAACTTCTTCCTTTCCTATCTTTATTTTGTTTCTTTCTTTCTCTAGTCTAATTGCTCCAGTTTAAGTTTCCAGACTGTGAATAAGAATGGAGACAATGGACATCCTTGTCTTTTCCTGGCTTTAGAGTGAAACCTTTCAGTTTTTGTCCATTTAGTATGATGTTGTCTGTTGGTTTGTCATAGATGACTTTTATCAGACTGAGATGAAGACCATCTATTCCATTTTCTGTAGGGTTTTTATCATAAATTAGTGCTGGACTTTGCCAAAAGCTTTTTCTGCATCTATTGAAATGATCATATGATTTTTGTCCTTGTTTCTTTTAATATGGTGTATTACATTTATGGATTTATGTATGTTGAACCATCCTTGCATCCCTGGAATGAATCCCACTCAATCATGGTGTACAATATTTTTGATGATTTGCTACAGTTTGGTTGCCAATATCTTATTGAGGATTTTTGTATCAATGTTCATTAGGGAGATTGGGCTGTAATTCTCTTACCTAGTTGGGTCTTTCTCTGGTTCTGGAATCAGGCTAATGCTTGCTTCCAGGAATCAGTTTGGAAGTATTTCTTCCCTTTCAATTTAATTGCAGAGTTTGAGAAGTAGTAGTGTTAGGGCTTTCAGTAATAAATTCAACAGGGCCTGGGATTTTCTTTGTCAATAGGCTTTTAATTACACCTTCAATTTCATTTTTTGATATTGGCTTATTAAGGATTTTTATATCTTCATGATTCAGCTTTGGTAGTTCATATGCATCTAGGAATCTGTCCATTTCTTTTTTATCTCCCATCTTATTAGAATACAAGTTTTCAAAGTAGGTATAGATGATTTTCTGGATTTCTGCAGGGTTTGTTGTGATCTTGCAGTTTTCATTCCTAATAGCACGGATTTGAGTTTTTTCTTTCCTTTTATGATAAGGTTGGCTAGGGACGTGTCTATTTACTCTTTCAAAGAACCAACTCTTTAATTCTTTGATTCTTTGTATTGTTTTCTTAGTAGACAGTGTGTTATCCTTGTCATGTTATTTTTGTGTTGTTGACTCCCCTACCCTTTTCTTCCTTCCAATTGTTTTCCTTTCCTAGTGGATTCCTTCTGTTGTGGTTGATGGAGCTATAGTCCTTATTATCTCTTTCTAGGATGTCTTTCAGAACACTTTGGAATGCTGATTTGGTGGTCAAAAATTTCCTCAGATATTCTTTATCATGGAAGTGTCTTATTTCTCCATCAATTTTGAAAGATTGTTTTGTGGGATACACTAATCTTGTTTGAAAGTTGTTTTCCTTTAGAACTTGGAGCACTTCACTCCAAGCTCTCCTTAACTTGAGAATTTATGCTGAGAAGTCAGCTGATTCTGATGGGCTTTCCTTTATAAGTGATTTGTTTCTTTTTCCTGACAGCTTTTAAGATTTTATTCTTATGTTGAATTTCTGGAATCTTGACTATGATATGCCTCGCTGTAAATTTCTTTTTTATCATTGCTAATTGGAGTTCTACATGCTTCATTTATTTGTATATGGAATTCTTTTTCTCTACCAGGAAAGTTTTCTGTCATGATGACTGTGAACAGTTTTTTAATGTCATTTGTGGTATTGCCTGCTTGTTCATTGACTCCAATTAATCTTAAGTTATTCTTCTTTGTCTCATCTAGAAGCCACTGGACTGATTTCTCACAGCCCCTTGCTATTTTTGAGAAATCTTTCTTTTCCTTGTTGCTGACTGCAAGCCTGTCTTCAATATCAGAGATCCTGGCCTCATATTGGCCTAATCAGCTTTGAATACTTTCAATAGAGTTTTTATTCTCCTGAATATCTGCTTGAATCTGCTTTATGGATTCCATTTCTTTCCTTTGCTGTAATTCCATAATTTGCTTAAGGTTGTCTACTTTTCTTATCTGCATCTACTTTAACATTGCTAAGCATGTTGTGTATTTTAGTAATCTCTATAGTTATTCAAGAAATTATTTCTGATTTCATTTTTTCCAGAGCCTCATTCAATTGCTTTGCTGTTTCCACTTCAAAGAGGCCTTGTGGCGGTCTTTTGGATTGTCCCACCTCATCGCCCCGAGTTTGCCTTTGGTGACCTGGCTGTCTGGGGTTGCATCTTAAGTGTCTTCTCATTTCTTTTCTTTTTTTAGTTTAATTCCAAGGGGATGCCTGTAAATTGCCTATGCTTTCTTGGTAGTATTTAGGACCCTTAGGTGATGATTGCTTCTCTGAGGTATCTTCCAGGTGCAGCTTGGTTTTGGGTTTTGAGTCTTTTGGAAGATCTTACCTCTTCAGTTTGTTGGAGATGAGAAGTTGCTCATTTGGCCTAGCCCCTAGTTCTTTGGCATTGTGCCACAGTATTTTCTGTGACTCTTAGTTAATCTCAGTCATGGATTATCATGACCAACAGCTGTTTGGAACAATTACGTGAATTTTGGGTGCAGTGGTACCAATAGCATCTAACACAGCCTACAAACTGAGCTAACCTTTAATTTGCAACTTTTAATGATATGAGCTAGAGTGGTAATTATATAACAAAATGTAAAACAAAGTAGGTAGTTGTATGCAATATATAAATTTGCAATGTGTCAGTTTTGCCCTCAAGTTAAAATTTAAAATGGATTAAGGAGAAAATAGAGAAGTAGAGGAAGAGAAAGAGATTACAGGTAAAGTTGGAGAACAAAGGGGGAGCACACCAACTTGGGGAAACTGGTGCAGAGAACTGAAGGAAGAGGCAGAAGAGATAAAAGATAGAACAGAACAGAACCACACTTACAAAAAGGTTGGAAACCATTCTCACACTCATAAAAACAAATGAAAGAGAAAGAGAAAAGAAAAAAAACTAAATAAAATGAAACAAAATAAACAAAAATGAAAAAGAAAAAGAAAAACAAATAGCCCACTTCCAGGATTCTCTGTTTTCACTAGTAGACAGTTTGTGGAGACAGAGTCCCGAATCGTGCCAATCTATCCCAGCAAGGCAGCAGTTGCTGTATGGCAGAGTAGTAGGTAATCTCAGTAAACCTGCCCTAAGACCAGACTCATTGGGCCTGCCACAGTTCAAGCAATTTCCAAGTGTCTGCACCCAGCTAGGAGCTGCTGGAGGAGGCCGGCAGCAGTTCTGGGTTCCAGGTTTATCTGGCCAACTCCAAAATGGCTCCCAGCCAATCCCTGGTTCCCAGCCAATTGCTCCCCCCCAGGTTCAAACAGCTTCTCTTACACAGTGAGTCTGGCTTAGGGAGAAGGCGACATCAGCTGTTGCCTTCTTCTTCATTGAAGTTTTTCTTTTTACCCTCTGTGGCTTCAATTTGCACTTCAGATTCTTCCTGGGTCTATGGGACCCACTTCCTTCCTTCTTGTCTTCCTCACAATGCTATACTCCAGTTTCTTGACCATCACTCTCAGAGAGGCTATTTTCTTTGCTGCTTACTGCTCTGCCATTTTCCTGAAAGTCTAACACTGCCTTGATTACCGCACATAAATTTTGCTATGTTGTATTATAAGTTTTATCAAATTTTTTCAAATGTGTTTTATTAAATCTTGACATAGTTGTTATATAGGAGAGTAGTGTTTAATTCTTGCATGTTTCTGAAAGAATGTCTACATATTTGTGAATTTCATTAATCATCTTTTTACTTAATATTTAGTTTTATTGTAGACTATGTACTCTACATGATTTGTTTTCTTTACATGTATTGAGACTTTCTTTTATATGGAATAGCACAATGTGTCCTGGAGAATGCTTTAGGTAACTTTCAGTGTTTTTAGTGTTTATATGCCCATATCACGTTGTATCTACTCACTAGATGCACACATGGAAAAATTCAATTATTACTTATTATTTTCTACTTTTCTGGATGTTCTCTCTCTCTCTTTCTCTTTCTCTCTTTCTGTCTCTGATGGGGTGTCCTATGTAGCTCAAGCTGGCATTGAACTCACTGTGTAGCCCAGTCTGGCCTGGAAATTGTGAAGCTCCTCATACCTCAGCCACCTGAGTGGTAGGATTGCAGGCATGTGTTGTTACACCCAGGTACCTTTTCTTTTTTTTTTAATTTAGATTTTAACACATTTTTAAAAGGCTTCCAAATGTTAGCCAATCATAAAAACAAAATACATGTTTGAGATTTTTCTTTATAATAGAATTTAATAGGTCATTTTGTTTTGATTTATTTTGTTTAATTTTCAACTCTTTGAATACATTGTTTCATTGCCTTCTTTTTATGTTTTTTTAAAAGATACACATAATTGATCTTTTTGAGGGTTATTTCAATGTAAAAAGTTATTTCTCTTTTGCTGAACTGAATAATTCTCTTTTTAAAAGGGTGAGGGTAGAACTAAGTGGTAGAGCAAGTATTTAGCAGGTAAAAGTCACCAAGTTCAATTCCTAACATCCAATTTTAAAAATTCTGTTTGGCATTACTTTTTGAAATCTCTGTTAGAATGTATTAGGTATGTATATCTTCTAAGTGTATTTTATTTGAAATTTACTGAGCTACTTGTCAGTGCAAATTAATATTTAGTATCCAACTGTGGAATACCTGGCCATTTCCTCCAGCATTTTCTCTCCTTTTATTTCTCCTCCTAGAATGCCCTTTTATTTAATTATTTTTATCTTTATAGATTGGTATAACCACATCCCAAAGATATTGAGGATCTTTTCACTAATATTCTTTCCTGTCCACTCACAAAGTAATCTCAATTCATAAAATGTATGGCCACTTAGTCTCCATTCAATTGTCTTAGCGTCAGCTAGTGATGAAACAAAGATTTTATTAAAGCCACTACCTCAGTCTCTACAATTTTTAGGCTCTCAGAATTGAAAGACTTACAGCAATTTTTTAAATAAACTTTCAGTACTCAGTCTGGGGGTAGAGTTCTGCATTAGATTCAGTAGCTCATTGCACAAACACAGATTCGAGTTTACAAGTTGCCCAGGTTTTCCAGAGGGTGTTTGCAGCCCAGCTTCTGAGCACTGGGTCTCCAGGATTGCAAGAGACCTCCAGATTCCCTTCATCCCTTAAAGCCCTTAAGAATATCCTATTCTGGAGTTTTTCTTCTTAAGCTTTTTGATAAGCCTATTGCTTGCTCAGTTTATTAACTGTCATCTCAGGCTGGCATGACCTTTTTTAAAAGACATGCATGACTATAATCAATTTCTTAATGTTCTGTAAATGCCTCCAGGCAAAAAGTTGTTAAACTAGGCAAGATTCAAGTCAATCAAATACAGATTAAGGAAAGTAAGATCTTTCTGGAAGCCTATAGGAATTAAACTTCGAGGGCTTTTTAAACCATTGGTGTCTTCAGTGACTAGAAGACTGTTGATACTCACTCTGATTAATGACAACTTGCTTTAACTACTTACCAGTCCAATTATGTAAATACAGGATAACCAAAAATTGCCTATTTTTTCATTAATTTTATAAGGTAATATAACACAAAATATAACAACGTTATCAAATTTTTTCAATGTAAGAATCAAAAGGTTGAAATGACACCTGCCTGAGATATGCTCCAGATAGTGTATAAGCAAATGCATCCCCGGGGTGATGCTTGCTAGGGTTAAACTGTGAAGTGGTTAGTTACTACCTATGGTGGAGGGACAAGTTGGAAATAGGACTAGTTTAACTACTATGACTTGGGCCCTTGAAAAATGAAATTGTAAGACTGGTTAATTTCCAGAATTCCTAAAATGCAGATTCTACTGTTTCTGCTATTGTTTTGTTTCATGGAAGAATGAATTTTCGTTTTTAATTCCTTATTCTGTCATGGGCACTCTCATAGTCAAACATTTTTTTTTCCCAGATAAATGTACACCACAAGGTAAGCATCCTATTATATCAACCGAATTTATCTCTCTGTAATTAATGGTTTCTAAATAAATAGTAAGTTATTGGTAAGAAAAATAAGAGAAATCACTTTTCTGTTCTCATTCTTCCATCAGTTTCAACATACACACATATGCACACATACACACACACATGCACATATACACACACGCATATTTCTTCTCAGACTTTTCAACTTTCAATACGAAATCAAATATCATACTTCATACAAATGTACTTTGTCTTTTAGGAGCTTTATAATCTATGTTAATAGCTTTCCCTTAATCAAGTATCTCCAAAAATAGGCTAATAATATACACATGCTTCTCTCCATTGACTTATTCCAGTAATTGCTCCTGGAAAACACTGCTAGGTCATAGTTCACTTCTCACCTCTGTGGACTGCTGTGTGCTCCTGGGAGCTCAACTCATCTGCCTGAGCTTGAAACCCCACTCCTGCCATTCTGATGCATGTGACTCGCAAATCAAACGGTGAAAGAAATGTTGTCTTCAAGAACTTAAATCACTTTGACTCAGTCAACTGAAAGTAGCTCTGAATGAACAGAACTTATACTTTGTATATGAAAACAAAGTAATTGGTCTCTACTGAGTCTAACTTTACTAATAATAGTGACATTTCATTATTGTTATGAAGTTTCTCTTACTCATCTTCTACTTTTATTGACTAAATCTCCAAGGGCTATTCTTATACAGATGTTATTAAATTGATTTAAAATATATTCTATATAATAGAATGTTTTAATTTTTTTAAAAAATCACTTATTTTAAAATGATCTCTTTCTGTACTATTAAAAGTCCTCTCAGTTTGAAGGAGCAACTACAACTACGTTCCTCATTCTTCAGTGGAGTTCTTTAGTGTAATTGTGTTTAGAATCCTTTTGATTTTTATTGATCATATTACCAGCTATGTTTCTAAACAATACATGCTTAGCTTGACAGTTTTTAAAATAAAATTATATTAAACTTATTCTCTTGCAACTTGTTTTCTTTTCTCTTTGTGTTGCTGAGATTTATCTACATTTCTAAATACGCTGTTTATATTTACTTTCACAACGTTATCAATTTCAATTATATGAATATAATGAGATGTATTTATAAAATCTTCTATCATTCAGACTATTGTGTTTTTCTATTGGGAACAATATTAATAAAGCTATACTTTTACAAGGTTCTTGGTGAACGTGTGCAAACTTATTTAGAGTATAAATCTAGGAAAGGAACCGCAGGATAAGAATATGTATAATTTAAATTTACTAAGTAATATAAATTTTTTTCATATTTCAGAAATTTATATCTTTCTATACACCAGAAAAAAATTGAAAACATTCTTACATTTTTGGTTCTTGTTCTCTCTCTCTCACTATCTTTATTTCTTTCTTTCTCCTTCTGTCCCCCCATATTGGTTGTTATTCTGTAAGAGGTTATTACGACTTTTTAGTATTTATTTCAACCATCTCAGTGATTTGAAGATAACAAGAGTGTTTCAAAATTAATCAACCTTATTTAACATGTCTCTTGCAATGTTTTCTGAATTTGTTTCTCTTAATACTCTACTCAAAGATGTTTTTTAGTATTCTGTCATGTATGTCAGATACTATGAACTTTGTATGCCTAAGAAGACTCTTAATAGAACTTCATATTTTAATGACAACTCTTTTCACCCAATATTTTTAAAGTTTACATCAATTTATCTAATATTACCAATGAAATAAATTTGGTATCCAGATTCTTTTTATAGTTAATGTAATCATTTTAATTGAATCTGGGAGATTTTATATTTTATATTTTTATTTTTATCATTGAAAATTGAAATTTTATAAATGACACTTATGTATGAAATGTTTCCTACCTGTCCTCTTTGACATTTTAAGATAGTTGCGAATGTGAACACTGACATATATTTGTTCTATAAATTATAGGATTTTAATTGTGTTATCTATTTAAATATTTCTCTGGAACATTTTTAAAAAGTCTCTAATTCTGTACAAATACTCATGCAAATTTGTTAAAACTTGTCCATCTATCATTTCTCATTAATTTTTAAATGTTTTTGTTGGATTATACTTTATTGACCTTTTGAGAGGAATTTTTAATGTTTTTGCAAATTTTTTCTTAAAGCAAATATTTTCATAAAAGCAAATATTTACTGATTATCTATTCTACCAATCTTTTATTACAAGTTTTAAATTTTGCATGTAGACCTTCCTCTAGTATTTTTTCTTTTCATATAAAATAGCATTAATACTTGTATCTCTTATTGTATTTAATGTATGATTTTTATTATTTCTTGAAATATGCTAAAATGTTCAGTTTTTAGCTCTTGATGTAGTTTATTTAATTATTTTGAAAGAAGTACAGGTATTATTTGGCTTATGGACTTGCTGGTGTGCACACATTACACATTTCTTGACTGACATGCAGATCATAGGATACTGTAGTCTACATTAGCTCTGTGACCACAAAGACAGAACCTGGTGAAAACAAGTCCTAGATTCTATAATCTCGGACACAGTCAAATCCTATTTGTCCTTCATCATCTACTGTATTTTCTTCAGCAGGATTTACTTTTAATCCTGCAGAGAAAAGTTAACGTTAGAAAAAATAACTTTTTATAAACTTCCCTAAAATTTCTGATGAGCTTTGGAGCTAAAGGCAAAGTTTTAAATAACAAAATGATTGATAACACATTCAGTTTCTGATTTATCAGTCTAGATTTTAGTCTGTGTACAGAATTTTTTAAAACATTTCTTTGATTCCAATGTGTATCCAGGTATAAAAGCTACTATCTTTGGCCTTTGACCAGATTCCTGAACCCATTGAACAAGGAGCTATTGAAATGGGGCATGAACATTCCAAGTTGGTTAATCCACACAATTTTTTTAAAATTATTTTTTCTTTGACCAGACTCCAGGGTTGTCTTGATTTCAAGTCAGTGTCTCCTAGAAGGAGAGGGCTAAAGTTTCCTATGTAAGATCAAGCTCTGGATGTTCTCAAACAAGATGGGATAGAGCAAGAAAAAAGTTACAAAGTTCATTTATTTTCTTTTATGTGTTGAACTTTAATGTAATAGAAGTAGACTTTTTCCTTTTATTTATTTGTTTTGTCTTTGTAACCAAGCTTGCTTCTAGTATCATTCTTCCACAGAATGTTTTGCCTAGTCTGGGAAAATTATCTCCAAATTGCAATGTTTTATTTCTTTCTTTCTTTTTTTTTTTTTGCAGAGTTTTGCATCTAATTCAATGTCTCCCATATGTTAAGTAAGTGTTCTGCCACTGTGCTACCCTATTCCTGCAATATTAAAACCAACCAACCAACAAACAAACCATAAGGGCAAATTTGTCTCAATCTTACCTCAGACTTTATTCTTGTTTTCATGACTTATGTCTTTAGTTGCAGTGATTCTGAGCCAGGTATCTGGCAGTCTATCCTAATTCAACAGTTCTTTAAAAAATTCTACACTACCAAAAATTTAAGAGCTATAGATAGCATATATGAATTACCTAATGGAATTATTTACTCATAGACATCAATCAATAAATCTCAGCTTTATCATTAAGGTATTTTCTTCATCCTAAGAGCTACTACATTTGAATAATTTAAGAAAAAGTATAAGTTTTAAATACAGTTTATTTAAGAATTTATTTTAAGGATTCAAATCTATTTAAAGTTTAACTTACATTCTATGTCACCAAATCATGAAATTATGTCTGGCAAAATTAAATTAGTATTAAGAGAGGCTAAGATGAAATTGGAGTTCTTTTAGTCTTCTTTCCTAATTTAATCTGTGCTACCCCTGCTTCTCTCCTCACTTTGGGGTCTTCAAAAACAGGTGTTATAGTCATATAGCCCAGCACAGAGGGTATTTTAAGTGCCATGGCCATGATTTATACTGAGAGTCAATGAAACTGTTGTACTCCAATTTGTCCCACTGAGCCACTCATCATCTCTTTTTGTACATGTGTGGCTAATGCACCGTGAAACTTAAAGTAGACAATCCAAGGATCTTTGCATAACATTTTCATTTAAAAATGTCTCTTTAGGTGGTTAATTATCTTGTCATTTTTTCCAAATCATTTTATGTACCAAAACCTTTATATTCATCTATTGGATGAAACTGTCATAGGAAATAAAAACTTTCTGAAAATTATAGGCTTTTATAACCTAAAATCTCATTTGAGACTTCAGACATCTTTCTTTTTTTAACCAGTTGCCTTTCCTATAGTTCTCAATAATGATTTCAACCTTTTTTTCTTTAGACTTTACCCATGTCTCTCTTCTATACCTCTCTTTTTTGTTCACAGAGGCTTATGTGCTTAAAATCCCTGATCTCCATCCTACTGTTCACACTATTTATATCTCAGTTTGTCCTCAGTTACTTCTATCTAGCTGAACCAAGTATGTAATTCATTCCTTATTTTGGCTTAATTCCTCTGCCTTTATGATTGATGCTGTCCCTGTTCATCTCCTCAGGAGAACATGTTCTTCTCTCAAAATTTGCACCTTTTGAGAGCATTTGCTGAATATTCTAAAGAAGCACACTCCAAGAGGTTTTGTCTCAAAATCCAACTACTGGAAAATGGGTTCTTGTTTTTGTTGCTGTTGTTTTGTTTGTTTATATTAGAGTCAATGTAAAAAGATTCATTATTTACCATGAAATTGGGTAATGTGATATACTCCAAAGCACTGTAAAAATTTTATCAATGAGGTACAAATTCCATGAATTTTTTGTCAGATTTATTTCCCACCCTGTGAAATAGACATATTTACCAATATTGTTAGAATGCTGTTATGTGCGTGTTTGTCTATGTGTGTATCTGTGTGTATGTAAATTATACTGTCTTTCTTAGAGACCATTGATACAGATTTTAGTTCCAGGAGTACTTTAGAGAAACAGAAACTTAAGGATGAACTTTATTTTTTGACATAGGAAAATTGGTCATCTCTTTTCCCATATGTTTACATAGGTAGCAGTTTATACCTGTTATAGTAAAAACATCTCTATTAATGTATTTCTCTTCTAAGATACACACGTAAACATTTTCTTTTGGTCTAATTTGTCTTATTGTGAACATACTTATAAATGTATGTTTAAAATTCAGAATTAATAATACTCTACCCATTAAGTTTTGTTCAGTTATCTTTAGTAGTTTCCTATTCTAATTAGTCCCTTAAAGGAGGATAACATTCACCTTTCCCAGTCTCTCTCCCACGGCTGTCACTCACCCAGTCACTGAGGTAGATAACACTTCATCCTGGAGTGAACTTATAGTATAGGTGTCCCATGACTCCATTCCAAATGATCAACCACCAAAATGGAGTCTGATTAAACTCTGATAATAAGGCCTGCCGGCCACCCGAGTTTTTTTCCAACTACATTATATCATAAAGAAGTCATCCTGGGGTACAACTTCACACCAGCTTTGTGTTTTGTTTTGTTTTGTTTTGTTTTGTTGTTTTGTTTGCTTTGCCTTGCTTTGCTTTGCTTTTTAGTTTACACCAATATGTACTTTCCTTGGGGACAGCACTGCTGGTCCACCTGCTATTTTTCCCTGAAGCAGACCAAGTCTTCCAGGCTTAATTCTCTGGGTAATTGGGGAGGGAAGGAGGGGACAAAAGGATTTTAAAAAAAGAGCAAGTTGAAGAAAAAATAGAAATAGAGCTTTTGTGAGTGAGAAGAACAAAAGTTGAAGGGAGCAAGAAGGAATGGAGAAGAGAATAAAAAAAATCAATATGTATTATTTACTCCAAACATGCATTAATAAAAAAGTAAAAAAAAAAAAAACAAAGGAGTTATATTCATTTCCACATTAAGAAGGATCAAAAAGACAAAAAAAAAAAACCAAAAAAAGGGACTGGTACCAATGGCTTGTCCTGCACATCATGACAATTTTCTGTTTGAACAATTTTTAAAGCTTCTCTTACTATATCTGCAAAAATTAATTCCCAAAACTCAGTTCTTTACTTTTTATTCTTTCACATCTACATTAAGTGATTATGATAAATTTCCCTTTGCTGAGATTCACATAGGTTACACTGTACTGTTTTTGTAAACCAGAAGTAAAAAGGAAAGGTGGAAAGGCACAGGGCATTAGAGGGCATATTTTTGTTGTTGCTGTTGTTGTTTTTGTGGCGGCAGAGTTGGGGGGAGTTGTACTGATGATTGAACCAAGGGACATTGCACTTTTCTACATCACCCTTTCTGGTTTTTTTTTTTTTTTTTTTTTTTTTTTTTTTTTGGCAGGGTTTTGCTAAGTTGCTTAGTTACCCAGGCTGGACTTGATTTGAGATCTCCCTGCCTAAATTTCCCAGGCTGTTGTGAATACAGACATTCTCAAGGATCCCCAGATAAATTCTGCTGATTTTGGTCCATTGGCTAGTAGACTTACTGTCATTATTATTACATTGGTAAGTAAACAGTATCGACTTTCTCTTTCCCTTTATCTCTTTCTTTCTTCCATTCTCTTTTGGTTCACTTTGTTTATTTTTATTTTTTGATTACCATATAAATTTAGCAACAGGTTATCAATTTATTCAGTTTAGACTGTTCATAATTCTTCAACTAAATCAAAGTAAGTGTCCATGATTTCTTGTGAAATATATAGAGCTTTGTGAGCAAAGGCTAAAAGTGCAAGTTGAGATTCTTCCTTTTGATGTGCCACTTTTTCTAAAATATAATATTCAGACTATGCATTCTCAATGATTTAATTAAATCTGTAGTCTGCATTATTTCTATTTTACCCCAAACTGGGCACCATTGGATTATCATTTCTACATAGTTTCTGATGAATTTTTAAAAAATTTTTTTAATTTTTTTCATTTTAAAGAGAATAGAACAAAACAAAACAAAGCAAAACAAAACAAAGCAGAATAGAGTCAAACACAACATAGCATTTCAGAACAGAACACTGCAAGCAATACAGGTCTTCAAAACAACAGATTAACAATGGCTACCCTAGTGTCTCTTGCCTTCTTCGAAATGGTTGTTCATACATTGTTTCTGATAAATTTCTTTTACTTTTCCTAAAACCAAATTTTACATAAACCTAAAAACTTATAATGAAGTGCAGTATCAAGCTAAAGTTTTCTGTTGTCAAAAGTTGATGATTGTTTATTCTAAGTACATTAGTTAGGATTTTTAGAAAATGGGCAAGAAAAAATACAGTGCTGTAATTTTTCATGTACCAGTAACATGTGTGTATGTTCAGGCATGCATGAATACATGAAAATATTTTAAGTAAACATTTAGGTGATCATGTCCAAAAACCGCAGGGTGGTCTAGAGTACACAACATAAGCTGGATTCCCCCAATTAAAAAAATGTAATCCTATGTAAACATACCCTTACAAAGACAATAATATTTGATTACATATCTAGGATCTTTACCCCAGCCAACAGACACATAAACTAACATTATATTCACAGGATATATGTCTTTAACCTTCCTTTTAGTCCTTATAGTTCTCCACAAAAAGTTGCCTATAGTCTTACTACCTATCCTTTAATCTTATTTTATTTTATTTTATTTATTTTGTTTTTTGGTACCTGGGATCAAACTCATGACCTCACACTTGCCAGGCAGGCACTTATGCTGCTGAGCTAAATCCTCACCCCCTAATTTGATTTTACATTTATATGAAATATGATTTTGAGAAATGGATCAATGTGATGGCATATTTGTAAATGTAAAACCACCTACAGTATAGGTGTACTTACTTGAAATCATTGTAAGATTTAATGGATCAGAATTGTGAAATTATGAAAGACATGGGTAGGCTAAGTAATAGGACCCAAATATATCCACACTCTAATTGCCAGAAACTGTGAATATTGCTATATGTAGTAAAACTGTGGAATTTATATTATCTGGCTAAAGATGTGATTAAGTTTGGGCCTCAAGGTTAAAATGTTATCTCAGATTAACCAGATGGCCTATAAACACAATCAAATGTGTATTTAAATAAGTATACAAAATGAGTAAGGACAGACAGGAAAGAAGAGAATATGACCAGAGATAACAATGATGCAGTCAGAGATGTCAGTTATCCTCCAAAGATGTAAAAGCTAAACAAAGAAATTTTTCTTGGGGATTTTGTGGGAAGTGCAAACTTGAGGGCATCTTGATTTTGACCTAAGGATACTGATTTTAGATTATTGGCCTCCAAAATTGTAAGTGAATAGATTTCTGTGTTTGTGATGACTTGTTATACAACCACAGGACATTAATATGTAGTGGAAGATAAATTAATATCGCTGTAAGTGCAACTGCTTAGTAGGAATTTCTGTTTATAATGAACTTCTATAATCCATTTTTAATGATTTCCAAAAGGAACTGAAAGTCTTGTTTAGTATATTTTTCACCTTAAAACTAACTATAGGGACAGTTAACAATGTCAGTACACTTAATATGTATTTGGTAAATAAGTATAATTTCTCAAGTTCAATTTGTCGTCCAAGTAATCAGGTATGGATATTGATTAATGGTGTTTAAGGGTGGATACCCCTTTGGATCAACCAATCTGTGCCTATTGTTGGACCTATGCTCCTTTGTCTTAATTTCTATGGTGATAGTGCATTCCTGTCTGTTGGATATTTAGGCCATTTAATGTAACTGAATTCCTTGTAGTTGGTATCCAGTTTACTTTTTGAGTGAGATTAGATTTGCTCCCATTTGTCAGGAAATTGTTCCAAAATAGAAGAAAATCAAACATTACATAATTATAGTCAGGATATTTAAAATTCATGTAGAAGTGTATAGATGTAGAAAGTAGATAAACAATTGCCAGGGGTTGGGAATGAGGGCCTGGGGAAAATGACAGAGCAGAAATACATGGAGAATGACTACTAAAATTTGTTTTTAATGTCATTTTAATATTCGACACTAGATTGTGATGAAGATTAGAAAGAACTATTGAATTGTACACCTAACTAGATGAATTACAAATAAATGAATTACATCTTAATAAAGTTTTTTTAGAGACACAATCTTCTCACTGAGTCATTTCATTAATAATAGAAATAATATTTAAATTAAAGAATTTCTATTTCACTTAAATATTAATAATCTCAACATCTAGACTGCTAATAATCATTTGATTTATCCTAAAAGGCTGATGTCTTCTAAATGTATGTATTTACATAACCTAATTCAGTTCTGAGAATTCTGAAAACTTTCAATATATTTGGCAAATATTTACATTTCTTTAACAATGTCAGAAGAATAGAAAGCATTTAATAACATGGATATGGTCCCCACAATCAGGGCAAGTAGCAAAAGAAAATTTCTCTCAATTCTACTTGAGGGGTGACCTCAAGGGCAATTCTGATTACAGATTTTTGAACTAGGACAAGATTCTCTACTACTGATTTGTGTTTTGTTATCAAATTTGTGAAGAAATAGCAGATATATTCCTGGGGGCATTCTTAGCTCAATTGTGAAACTTATTTCTCTTTCCTCTAATATGCTTGCCAAGCTGCACCTAAAACCCTGTAGCCATTTGGGACTTTTCTGCTCATTATAATCTAATGGAAATACCAGATCACCATGTTTATTGAGCACAGACACTTCAATCTCTGCCTCAAAAATTAAGGCATTAGTTTATTTTAAAGTATTTTATGTTAATTGTGGCTTTGATATGAAAGCAATGTCAAATTGGAAATCACTCACATTGTCCATATTAGTGAAATATGCTTCTAATAAACAGACTACCTACATGGGTAGCAGTTCACAATTCTTTTGGTTGATTTGGTTTTACCTACTTCCCTAGCTAAAAATGATTAAGTGAGTTAATGGCCCTGAATTTTTACTTAAAGTGCTTTCTAATAATTTTTTTACCTATTCATGATGCATTTAACCCAAGACTCTCTTCAGGAACATGGTAAGACTGCTTGGATCTGGTAAGTTTCCTCCTGAAGACATGATGCATATTCACTGCCTCCTCATTTACTTCTCACCTTTTTTTTCTAAAAGAGATTACTCTTTCTCAGTCATAACCTGCTCCAGAATATTTCCCTGGAATGAATCAGTATGCCCAACTTACCTACATTTATTCTTAAAATTGAGATCGTCATAGATAATAAATGTATATTAAATTGAATAGTCAATGACTTCCACTGGCTTCATTAAATGTAAATATTTTTGATGCTGTGTATCAGAAAACAATTTAGAGCCTGGGCTACAAAGTGAGTGCAAGGCCAACCTGAACTACATAATGAGACCCTGTCTCAAAAAGACAAACAAAACAAAACAAAAACAAACAAAAAAATCATACCTTTATTTAGGTCTATTGGACTAAAGAAGCTGAAGCTCATGTGACAGTAGGAAGTGGCGAGAAACTGTCTATAAATTTTATGGCTGCTTAATTACTGCTACCGCTGCAAACTCAACTTTTTATAAAACTCTGTGATTCCTCTAAACTCCAGGAAATAATTTGAAGAATTGTAGTGCTCGATCGTCATAGAAGCCAGTTGAACTAGCGGCCAGAAAAAGGAAACCCAGCTGTAGGAAATCAGCCTACAACTTTATCCCCCAACTGAGGAGCAAATGAGGATGAAAGAAAAAAGACGCAGAATTAGTTTAGAATGTAGGAATCAGAGGGATCTTGTCTCTAGTGGACAAGGATCACGGAACATTTGGTTCGCCTTATTTTTAGTCACAGTTATGGAAGTAACTAACTAGGATAATAGTAGATTGACCTTCATGCTCCTATTCTCTATAGTATATGACCTGGTAAACAATTGGATGCCAGTTGTGTGGACTTTTCCTGGAACTTGAAATAGGCCAGCATACCTGTAGGCCAAGGAACACAGTTGGATGCTTTTCTTCTTTGTGCTCAAAGAGGAGGTCACTAGGGCCTCAGTGCTTATTATCTGGTCTCCTACATCTCCTGCTGTTTGTTTTTGTAATGGCAGCAGTTGAATATCTACGGTTGCTGATCATTTCTAGGGGATGTATTTAGGTTTATTTATTCTGTCTTTGTTTTGAGGTCTTGCCTTTAAGGACCATGTCTCCACCCACAGTAGTAATGTATCTGTGCTCTCTGCTTTTGAGGGGACAGCCCTGGCTATGCCAACCCAGTTGACCACTTCTGAGGAAGTGAGTGGGCATCAGGCAAAGACTTTTCTGGCTACTTCTAGCTGAAGAGGTTCATAGTTGTGATTGGCAGGCAGGGGTGCTCTACAGAGAGTCTATTTAAAGGTGTTTGACAGATCCAGGCAGTCCTCAAGAAAGGCCAAGTTTTTCCTGGGTATTTTTCATTAGTTTTCATCTGTGAGAAGGCTCTCGTTGTTGAGGCGAGTAGTTAAGTTCCTCTATGGGTGCACCACAGGAAGAACTTCTCCATGGTTACATCCTCCTACAGGTCATGCACAGCATCTGTTCATTACAACACAAGTAAACCCCTTCCCCTACCCAAGTCGGGTAACTGGTCCTTCCCATTTCCCTGTCTTCAGGAACTGCCATAACCCTCATGCTTTCTCCTTTCTTCCATACCCTTGTCCTTTTGATCAATGCAATTCCTCTGGGGTGCTATTCATGTAACAACAGGATTCAAAAAATTAAGTACAAATGATGCAAGATCAAGGGGAGCTTGTGACTTATTATGACTTATCCTCTTTTTTTGTTTTTGTAACTGACGTTTTAAGATGCAGTCATATTCCAAATGACTTTTTGCAATTGTAAATCATCTAATGTTTGTAACAAGTCTCTTCTCAGTGGCAACTTCTGGATTCCACCTGTTTCCCCAGGTGAGCATGTGGTCGGACAGAACTATGATCAACCAATAAGATTAATTATTCAAGTAAAATTGATCAAATCAGGGACAAATGGGGAAGCAAATCACCTAGCAAGTGGGCATACTTAAAGAGCAGTGACTCTTCCTGTAGGTGGTTGGGATGGTGACTCCTGGCTTTCTCAGGGTGATCTATATCTATTTAAAATATCAATCCCTGATGTTTATACTTGGGGTGTGGTTGCCTTTGTTTTTTTCTTTCAGGAAGTGTCTGTCTCCTCCAAGGTTACAAGATACCTGGTCTTCTGCACTGAAATGGACACAATTTAAAGAGAGAGAGAGAAAAAAAAGAAAAATCAAGAAGCGAACAATTAAAAAAAAAACAAAAGCAAAATGACAACAGCAATAGCAAAAGAAACCAATGGCAATACATGATATCAAAACAAGATGATAGGAATTTAACAATGGTTCTTGTATTGCATATTGCTCCTCTCAAACTAATTGTTCAGGCTACCACATGTAGGAATGCAAGATTGAACAAACAATATAATCTCCCTTTGAGCAGCTTCTTTCCCTTTTCTTATACCTATTGTAACATTTGGATTTTATTTATTCTTTCAGTTTTTTACAATAGCAAGACAATATGGTGTTTATACATGCAAGTTTGATTTATTTTACTTACGAGTATGGTTTCTAATTGGATCCATTTACCTAAAAAAGCCTTGAGTTTATCATTCTTTATGACTAAATAGTATTCCATTATATAAAAACACCACATCATTGTTTATCTATTTCTCACTTGATGCTTATTTGTGTTGTTTCCAAGATTTAGCTATTACAAATTGTGCTGCTATAAACATGGGTGCACGTATATCATTGTGGTATGATGTTTTCAGTTCATCTGGGAAAATACCCAGAAGGGGAGTAGCTTGGCCAAATGGAACCTCTAACCCTAGTTTTTTGAGGAATTTCCATACTGATTTCCTCTGGATGCTTGATGTTTTCACTATTTTTTTTATTTAATTCATTTTGAAAGGTGAGTAATGATGTGAAAACCTGCAAGTACCATATAACTTGGTAGTTACAGTCTTAAGAATTGATTTCAAAGAAGTGAAACTTACACAAAACCAAAAGATGAACATTTATAGCAATCCCATACTAACTCAAATGTGAAATAGTTAAATATCTCTGTAACAAGATATCATGAAATAGTTAATGTTCAGCAATAAACAGAAACAAACTAATGAAATATACACAGTCCTGTCTGAACCTCTGGAGTTTTGTGTTGAATGAAACAAACAAAAAAAATCTTGAAACTTTATTGTTGAAATGTCAAAGTTATAGAAATGGATAATAGTTTAGTAGTTGCAAGAGAGGGTTGGAGAAAAGCAGTTGTCTTCATGGAAACATTCTGTATCTTGATTGTATCATCATTATTCTATTTATAATACTGTCATATATTTTGGCAAGATACAGTACTCAGGGAAAACTAAATTAAGGGTACATGAGACTTTTCTGTCATTTCTTACAACTGAATGGTAATCTAAAATTATCACAAGCTTAAGTATGTGTTTAAAAATAATACATGTGTAAAAAGAGTTAATATGTATTATGTACATATGCCAACTCCCCACAATGAATTTAATCATTATGTACTGCATATGTGTGCTAATGAAAACAAACAAACCAAAAAACAAGTCGATAAACAATAAAAAGAAATATGTAGGGGCTAGGGAAATAGCTCAGCAGAACAAATGCCTGCCTGGCAAACGTGTGGTTGTGAGTTTGAGTCCCAGTATCAAGAAAGAAAGAAAGAAAGAAAGAAAGAAAGAAAGAAAGAAAGAAAGAAAGAAAGAAAGAAAGAAAGAAAGAAATATGTGCCTTTTTATTTGCTTTGCTTAATTCTCCACAATCTTAACATAATCTTTTTATTTTCTCAGACATTTTTTACTAGAGGAATGGTGAAAAGATGAAGCACAAAAGAGAGAAATAATTAAGTAAAGATTTAGGTGATGTTTCAAACTCCTGAATTTATCTTCTATGTTGGTGTCAAATTTAGAGTTCAATGAACAAAACTTTTATGAATTTCATACTAACTATATTTCAAATATATTTTGTATGCATAGGTAAATTTTAACTGTTTTTTACATACTTCAGCAAATTTCTAGGAATTATTTCAAATAATCATAAATAACTTTCCATATTGACCTCTTTTTTTCTAATATTTCACTTCCAAACATTAAAAATTTTGAAATGCTTATTAAATAACTCTTAATAGTTGGACTGAACAAGTTGGTTATTCAAACTGCATTACCAAAGGCATGGTGTAATTGTTAAACCTCTAGATTTTTCAATGTTTACTCCAGCCTCAAGGTGAAAAGCCAAAAAAATTCGCTAAGTGGTATCATCTTGCCACTTCGCATCGTAACAATCAAACTGACAATCTTAATTTTTATTGAGTCTCAATAGAAAAAATTTACAAAAATATTTCATTTTAGTGAAACTGATATAAATGTCTTTATAAATGTGATATGAAAAGATGATGTGTCATCTAAAAACTATCAAAAAATATAACCTCAGCTTCCACTTTCCTGGAATGCAGTACACATATTTTTCCTTTCAATTCTATCTACACCTAAAAGTAGTATACATTATACATAAATCAATTTAGCAATCCTCTCAAAATAAAAAAGAAAATAGAGAAGTTAATATTCTGAGAATATAAGGAATAACATAGTGGTAAGTTCTCTGGGTTTTCTTTGCATCTCCTATATCAATAGCTTAAAGCTGCAAAAGCTGAAAACCTCAAAATACTAATACACAGACAAAAGCAGGTCTGTCCACAGTACACTTACTCAAGGAAAAATTTGCACCCAAACTCTCTCTATATATATATCAGGCAAGATGCGGGATGATGCCTTGTTATTCTGACATGAGACACTGAAAGTGGAAGACATTCTCAGGAGCACTAAGCCTACTCCTAAGTAGTGGGATGAAAGCCTTTTTGTTCCCCCTGGGTAGTGTCTGAGGAAGTTGAGGAGAGATGTGGACTTTCCCTGTTTAACAGCAGTAATAAATACACTGCCATCACAACACTGATGCAAAGAACATGAGGGTCCATAATTTTTATCTTCCTCTAGTGATAAGGCGGTATCTCCCCCAGGTTGTGGATAAGTGGAGGCTCAGTGAGAATCTCAATCTTCTGCTATCACCAGGCATTATGGAAAATGTACCTTTAAGGTCACCAGCCAAAATAGTGACAGAAATAGCCAATTAAATAGAAGGATTTAGGGTTGGGATTTAGCTAAGTGGCACAAGCATCTGCCTGGCAAGTGCAAGGTCATGAGTTCGATCCCCAGTATCAAAAAGAAAAGAAGAAAAAGGCTTTAATAAAATTCAGACTCATGCTATAATATTAAAATATGCAGGCTGCAATTGTAAATTACTTTTCATACAAACAAAAGAGAAATATCTCAATATTTAAATTGTTCAAGAAATAAACTTCAATGATGGTATAAATAAAAGTGAGGAAAAATTTTAATTATATGTGATATAATGTTTATTATGTACATATACATAATTACCTCATAAAATTCAATACAAATTAAATTGCAAATGGAGATGAAGGCATGAAGCTAGAACCTCCATTATAAATTAGGCCCCTAACAGAGAAGTAGCTTTCCCTTTCTTTTTCCCTCATGAGAGGAAAGAGCAAGGTGTTTCATACTACATTTAAATTGTACTCCTGGGATCTTATTACAGAGAAATACTCAGGTTCATCCAAAAACTTATGCATGAATAATTCAGTTGCTTTATTCTCAAGAACCAGAACATTCAAACAACTCACATACAGGCAAACAGTTAAACTGTGTCGCATATTTTGGAATAGTACTGAGCAATAAAAAATAACGAACTGTAAGTATGCATGGCCTTGGCTGAATTTCCAGAGAATTGTGCTAAGGAAAAAAACAGTGCAATAATGCCAAAATGTTTAGTTTATGGCTCCATGTATGTAATATTCTTGAGAGGACAAAATTAAAGAAAAGAGATCAGTGAACTCTAGAGAATACATCGGTGTCTTTGTGGGGTTGAGGAGGGAGTAGGGTGGGAGAGGAGTAGGTGCAAGTATAAAAGGACAACATGAGGAATCACTTTGGCTCTGAAAATGGTCTGTGTTCTAAATGTTTCCATGTCAATAATGTGACTGTGGTGTTCATCTAGATTTTCGCCATAATGCTAGTTGCAGCTCTACATTATTATCAAAAGATAATGAGAATCTACTATTATTCTAAATAAAATGATAAAAATTAACTTTAGCATGTAAAATTAGTTTATCAGTTCTGTGATTACACATTTGCATGAATCAAAATACTCGTGTGCTCACACATAAGGCTATTTTCGTAAATACAATAAAGTAAAATATTTAGTGTTGTAAATTTAAAATAGTAAATGTGAATTATTCTTAAAACATCCATGTAGTTAAGAGAAAATAATTACAATAAAATTTTAAAAATCTGGTCAATTAATATTGTAACAAAATTATTTGCTATTGTATTCATATCAACTATCCCTTTTGCAAAGCAGAAAAATATTTTTTCTTGACATAAGCATGCATCTGTAGAACTGTGAGTAATCCTGAAAAATAACTTTGGTTTAAGTAAATCTAAAACTGAGTAACACAAAACTTAGAGCAAATATTTATAATTCTAAACACATTGCTGTTTATCTCAAGGAAACTGGAAATTTATAATATTGTTCAAATTCATATGAAAATTTTTAAACTTGTGCAATATTCTCAGGAGATTCCCACTCTAATAATAGATTATTGCAGTGCGCAGGGCCACCAAGGAATATACTGTTATAAGGAATTCAAACCAGATTCATATGAGTCATAAAAATATAATGGTAATAATATAATGGTAATGATGATAAAGTGACTTGTACTAGGTCAATGTAGTGAGTCAGTAGTAAATGTACTTGGAAATTTTAGGTGTTCAACCCATCCACTAAATCATGCTGCCCCTTCAATTTTAAACCCTCAATAATAACGCATATTCATTAAACATGAAACAGAAAAAATTAAAAAGCAGCACTTTCTAAGTGCCTAAAGGGGAAGAAATGATTTTCACTTCTTGTCATTTTCCTTTTCCAACTGTGGTATTACCTAAAATATTAATCTCCCTTATTAATACTAAAATTGTTGGCTTTAACTGACTGCCTTTTACATTTTTTCTATGCTTAGAGGAATAGAGAAAATTTAATAGCCATATCAAAAGAAAATACAGTGGTATACTTTGTTATAATTGCAATAACAAAGTACTATGAACTCAGTGGTTTAAACCACAGAAACTTAATTTCTCACCATTCTGCAGACTCCAAGTTCCACATCGATGTGTCAGCAGGATTGATTCCTCCTGAGAGCTGCAAGGAAAGTTTGTTACAGGTATCACTTCTTGGCTTGTACATTTCTACCTTCTCCACATATTCTCATACTGTTCTGACTTCATCTGTTTTTTCTCTGTGAATCATCCCTTGTAAGAACACTAGTCATTTTGAATTAGGATCTTCCTAATAAACTTGTTTTAGTTTACCTACCTGTGTGTCAATCCTCTATCCAAACAGGTTCACTTTCTGCTGTATTTTAAGTTAGGATTTCAACATATAAATTTTGGAAGTTACACAGTTGAATCTGCTACAGATTCAGTATCTCACATTCTTTTTCAGTGAAGACATGAGGCTGACAATAAAAGAAGACTGGAGATTTACAACTTTCTTTTAAGAACACAAGTTTATGGAGTTAGAGATGTATTTAACTTTGACAGTTACTGACATGTTTTACAAAATAACAGCAAGTTATTGGAAGGAGTATTCTGCATGTGATAGAAATTGAGAATATCATTATCAATATTAATCTTAAAATATTGGCAATTAACTTTTTAAAAAATGTATTGAAAGGATGCTTTATGATTTAAAAACACAACATACATCCATGTTTATTTTCTAGCATACCTCATTTGGAAAATGGAAAAGGAAAAACTTGATGCTGTTATAGTTCCACATGGTCCAGTTTTCTTCTGAAGATAAAAGGTTCATAAATTAAGATGGTTCATATTGATTTGATTAAGGGACTACTGAAATTGAAATCTGGGTTCTCTTTATTGAAAGGTACAAAATAAAAGGACATCTGTCTTCGTAACTCTTATCTTTTGAAAAGAAAATTAATATTATGAAAAGTAAAACTGTCAGTCAATTCCCAATTTATTAAGCATTGAAACTCACTTTTAGTATTAGGTACATAGCACTGTAGGTTTTGGGTATTTTATGCAAAATTACTTTAAAGGACAGCAAAATCAATCATCTGTATTTAACTTGTCTTCCAGCTAGGTTTGGCCAATATAATATAACAAATATTTTACTGTATTTCAGTTTTGTCCTAGCCTTATTAATGCTCTCTAAACTCATTATAAAAGTTAGTGGATTGTTGGTCAAAGGCTTCTGAGGTGTATACAAAAAAAAAGGAGGGTGAAGGGTGAGAAAGAGCATATACAACCTGTAAAAGAGTATATTTTATCAACTGTAAAGTGAAAAACAATATGGTAGCAGTAGTTCCCAACAGTCTTGTAAAATGTTTATGTGGCACAGAATTCAATAATATGGAGAAAACTTCTATCAACTTTTTTTGTAGCCTAAGGACTGAAACAGTCATTTACAGGTTTGAGTGCTTGGGACATAAAAATAAAATACACTGCAAGAATGAAAAGGCTGAGTTCTGATATAATGTGCTAAACATGATTGTCTCTGGTATTAAAACATTGTATTAAAAATCTAAAGAAGCAAAATAGCATTTACAATATACAGTATTAAATGACAAGTAGTGTTTATTGACATTATTTTACAGATATAAAATATGGACTATGTGCATCACATATTATAACAATTTTTCACAGAATATAGAGGAAATGCTTGAGGGTAATGTGTATGGTCTAACCGATAGAATCACATCTAACCATGTAATATGGTGTCCAGTCCTTATTTTGATGACATATATCCCAAGAGACAAGACTTTATTTCACTTTAGCTTGCATTTATGAAAAAAGGATAATTTTTATGGGAAAATTATTTAAACATTTTATAGATATCATAAAGGATCCTCTTGGGAACAAAGCTTTAACTGAATGATCATTTCACCTTTTAATAAATTAGTTCAACTGAATCTTTAAACTTTTGAATGTGCATTGATATGCATTCTCATAGTTACACTTTCTGCTAGTTATTAGAGATAAAGGTTGTATGAGTCTTACTATGAGTCCCTAATTCTCTAGACACAATTCTGAAATACAAAAAATTAAAATTTTACACAACTCTGTAGGCAGCAAAATTCACCTGAAAGGACATGAGACAACTTTCACACTAGTTTGAGAATTCAATCTATTTTTCTGAGTGGTAGAAAGATGCTGTTATCACAAACCATACTGGGACTGTTTTAGGGTAGATGCATTTACATGGGAAATAAGTCAAAATAAAATTGAATCCTGAGATATAATCTCCTGAGTTTGTAATAAAAGTCTAGCTATCTTCAGACAAATTGTAATATGGCCAAGTTTTATTTGTGCAAAATCGTGTTATTCACCTCAGTACTGTAAATTAGTTATTATCATGTTCATTGAAGTATTGTGAAAAAGTTACAACTGAGAGTTTAATTGTGAAATTTGTCTCAACTAAAAGTTGTACAGAAATATATTTGTCACATGACCTTATATGAACTCTGTGGTTTTATTTTCGATTTTTGTTTATTTGTTAAGAGTTATTTCTAGAGATATTTTTGTGGCATAACCCAATTTTTAGGCAAATGTCACCTCTGGTATGATCAAAATAGACTGGCTAAAGTAAAATTGCTAAGCGAATATCCACTTTGGGATCTTTAAGTCATATATTGATCTTGCAATGATATCGTCCACGTTCTTTACTATTACCCATATCATATTTTTTGATTATGCGTTTATATAGTCTCATACATTTGCCTTTACACCATTTCTGGCACATGAATTTCTTGTTTGTGTTAAAGAATATTTGTCTTACCATGTTACATGATGCAGTCTGTATTTATGTATCTTCTTGTCAAACATTATTTCATCAGACGGGGCTCTTTGCAGCCTATATAAAATTCCCTTCGCCTCATTGACCCTCTTTCTTGACTTTGTTGCCAAAATAGTCATTTTTCTCTCTTATTTTATTGTAACTTACTTATCAGTTGATTATTGCTTTAATATAAACACCATTAAAGACTTATATCCATGCACCTCTGTCAACCTATCGTATTCAAGCAACATTAATAAACATTCAGTGAATGAATGGACATTTCATCATTATGATCAAGGTATTTGTATCAACTTGCCTGTTACAATCAACCTCCTAACTCACATCTTTGCATCTCTTACTATCTCTCTATTCAGCTTATCTTCTATTCTGCAGCTAGCTTAATAATTTTCTAAAAATAAAGATGATCATTTTTCATCCAATACTCTATTGGCACCAAGAATTTAAAGCACTTGTGCCCCAAGTTTTACTCTGAATCCTTAATATGTTGCAAAAGTCTCTGCTCAGACTGATTGCTTCCTATTTATTCAACTAATTTCCTTTAATTTGATTTCACATTTAACTTTTTTTCTTTCCAATCTCAGTGTCTTTTATCTTCTAAACAGTGTTATCCATACTTCCTCTACATTTACTCTAAGTTATTTCCAAGGGTACACACCTTTCTCTTGCATAACTCTCTTTGCTTTATCCAAAATTTCAGATCAATGTTCCCAAAGTTCATTTTTCTGATCAGTAGAAAATATCGTCATTCTAAATATAACTCTAGCCTATAAACACAGTTATACCATTTGTAGCCTTACCTGTATGTGTGTGCACATGCATGAAGTTATCTGACAAATACTTGTTTCATCTATTCACTGCAAATCTTACAGGAGTATATTATCTTGGTTTTTATCTTATTCGTGTATCAACATTTCTTCATGCAATGGTCAATATTTAATGAAAATTGAGATACTATTTTAGGAGTGAAAAAATGATTGACGGAATGAGTGAATAATACAAACATTTTGCTACAAAGGAAGTGATTGCCATGCTCATCGATTGGTTCTAACTTATCTTTTACATTAGGGGAAAAATCATGATTAAGAAAATGTATTTAAAATAGTTTACCTTTCTATACAACGTATTTCAGCTCCATATATTTTTAAATCTATGCAATATTTTTGCTGAAGTTAAGGAGATGTTTTATGTATTTATTTAATTATTTATTTTGATATTGGGGATCGAACTCGCAACCTCGCGCTTGCCAGGCAGGCACTGTGCTGTTGAGCTACATTTCCAGCATGGAGATATTTTATTAAGGCTATTACTTTTTTTTTTGGTTTCAAAAATATTGTGTATTTTTTGGAGAGGAGAGGTTCTTGTTCCCATGTGGAGCATGTAAGGGAATAGGTTCAATATAAATCATAAACATAGATAAGTGTCTTAGAGATCAGGAAATCATGAAGTATGTAGTTTAGTTGATAAGAATAGTGTCAGTGAGCACAACTGTAAGATGGCATTTTCTAATAACATGCAGAGTGTGAAGATTAATTAGCTTATCTCCCCAGTGGACAGGGCAGAGATAAAGCTTGTAAAAAGCAAAGAGATAGTGGGAGAACAAATAAAACAAATGATATGCTAGAAGGTAAAATACATCTATGAATCTACTTTTGCATACATACGTAGGTAAGCACACATACATAT
Source organism: Cuniculus paca (assembly GCA_004365215.1). Taxonomy (NCBI): domain Eukaryota; kingdom Metazoa; phylum Chordata; class Mammalia; order Rodentia; family Cuniculidae; genus Cuniculus; species Cuniculus paca. The sequence continues at coordinate 49,030 of RJWT010001137.1, forward strand.
ACATATGTTTATGTGTATAAAGTTAAAATGCATAAGCAACTTTAATTATCAAATTTATTTAGCATTTCTCATGGGTATCATGAATATCGTGACTCAGAACATGTTGGTACAGTATAGTATAATCCTTAAAAAGAAACAGTCAAAATCATTTGTCAATCACTCTCAAAAATAGGATATCGAATTATTTAGTTCTACTGAAGCAAGAGTAATCTCATAATTTTTAAGGTGTTATTTTTTATGCAATAATTCAGATTCAGGAGAATGTAAAAAACAAAAAAATAAACCAAATAATATGTAAGTCCCTGCAGAAAGCTGATTATTAACAGAAACTGTTACAAATTGGGAGAGATATAAACTGTATTCACAAAATTATCAATGAATTATTTTAGAATACATATGACAGATTCCTATTTTATGATTACCATAAAAGTACAAAATGTTATAACATAGCAAGTTACTATTTTAGAGAATGAGCCATAGGCATAAATACACAAACATATATTTGCATTTATCTAACGTTGTTAGAAACAAAATAATCATACTACTAATTTCTATGAAAATATGATCTAAAATTGCAGAACCTAAATGTTCATACATTATTAAATATTTTAAATACCTTATAAGAATAGTTTTTAAGCCTCCCATTGTTTATCTAGGAGGATAATACAGATTCAAACTGATGAGTAGAAAACATGCACAGAATTGTGTGATGTAAATATGCTCCCATTAATAGTAACCAAAGTTCAAGATCCTTAAATTTCTATTTACCTTTTTTTAGTCCATGTATTATTATTAGGTGGCACATTATAAAATATGACAAATATAAGTGAAAAGAAAGACAAAGATGTAAAATAGAGGGGAAATATGTTTTTTGTAATCAAGTACACTGCATTACATCATGGCCTCTAACTCTTCTAACTGCTGTCTTAGCAATTTGTAGCATGAAAATACTAACACCTGCTTTAGATGGTGTAAACACTGAATGAGATGTTCAATGTAGAACACAAAATACAACAATAAGGCTAATGCTAGTTCACATTGCTAAATTTTTAAATGATAATTGACATAAGAAATATTATTTTAATTGACAATGAATTGCTTTAGTCTAAAGCATTCTACAGTTGTTGATTTCTCTTCTCAGCACTCACAGATTTGAATAAAGCCTGGCGTTATCTTTCCTCAGTGAGGCAGACCTTAATGTCATCAGTTCGTTTTTTTTAAAGTGTTACTCAATATAGCTGTTTTAAACAGCTTTTAATAATTTTCTTATTAAGCAGAAGTTATTATCAAATACACCGATATGTCATCTGATACTTTTTCAAATGAATATCTGTGTTCAAGTTGATACAGTTTAGGAAATGACTTTTAAATTCATATAATCCAGGCTCTTTATATGGGAACAGATAATTACGCTGATAAATATATTTTCTTTTGAGGAGTAATTTTGGAGAATTTACAAGTTCTAATGTAGTCCATGGTCTCTCATCTTTTGCCTAAAATGATTATTTTTAAAATAAGTTTCATTGCACATGGTATAGTAATGAGAAGTTACAAAATACAGAAAATACAATGATAATAGTGAAGAAAATAAGCATATATCTCATCTCACATAGATACCCATTTTTGTCTCTGTGTGTGGCAAGAACAATTAAAGTATTATTAGTCATTAACAGTTCCTAATGCAATAACATTAACTGAACTCATGTAGTGCATTAGGTCTTTAGACTTGTTAATCCCACGTGTCTGCTGCTTTGTATTTGACCTGTATTTTTTCCACTTCTTTTCCCCTCGTCTCCTGAGAATGACTGGTCTATTCTTGAACTTTGTGTATTCAAATTTTTTATTTTGTAGATTCTATAAATAAATGGCATTATGCAGTGAATTTCTGTTTATAGATTATTTTCATGTAGCATAATATCCTCCTGGCTCTTGTATTTTGTGTGAAAGAGAAGAATCTCTTTCTCTCTTTAGACTGATTACTATTCCATTGTATATACACTGGAATTGCTTTATTCATTTAGTGGTTGATCGATAGTTGTTTTCATTCCTTACTTACAGTAAACAATAGTGCCATGAACATAGAAGTACTCATATTTCTGAAAAATTGATTTAATTTCTTTCAGAAATACATCAAGTGAGAGGCTGCTGTACTATATAATAGGTCTATTTTTAATTTTTACAAGGAACCTTTAGACTATTTTCCATAATGAATGTACTAATACAGGTTTCCATCATGATTTTTTCTCTGCATCCTTGCCAATGCTCATTATCCCTTGCTTTTTGATAGTAACCATCTTATTAGTTAATGAGGTGATATCTCATTGTAGTTTGAGTTTACATTTCCCTGATATCAAGGATGTACACTTTTTCAGTAACCATTCATCTGTTGTTATAGTGTTTTATTGTTGGAAATATATTGTTCAGATAATCTGTTCATTCTATCAGGATTGTTTTTATTCAATTGAATTATATGGCTGTAAATAAACTGTGAATATTTGTCCCTATAAGATATATGGCTTGGGACTGGGGATTTAGCTCAGGGACACAAGCACCGGCCTGATAAGCAAGAGGTGAATTTGATCCCCGGTACCAAAAAAAAAAATGTATATATATATATATTTTATATATATATATTTTATATATATATATTTTATATATATATTTCTCCAATCCCTAGTTTT
>RJWT010001138.1:0-51750 GCA_004365215.1 Cuniculus paca
TCCATGGGAGTGTATTACGTTTAAGAGATATTTATCAAAGTATCATCATCCTGGTTTAGTCAACTGGTTGATTGTTTAAAGAAAATAGCATATGATGGTACAAGTTTATAGATTTAAGGCTTGTGTCTATAAATTTTGAGTTGAAGGTGGTGAATTTTATTTTTGTCTAGTTGACTTGAGGTATAGTTGTGGATCTCCACTCTAGACTATAACAGAGGTTATCATTGTTTTGCTTGATAAGCTCATATAGTAAATATTTAGTCTTTGAGGCCCATACGGTCTTTATGACTCAGTCTTGCCTTTGTTGAGTAAAAGCCCCGGATTCTATGTAAACCAGTGATCTTGGCTGCATTCCTGTAATAGCCTATTTATAAAAATGATAACAAACCTGACTTGACCCATGGACTGTGCTTTTCTAGCCCCTAGGTTATATTACTGAGGTTTTATTTAAAATTATATTTTTAATCCCTAATGGATCCCACTGTGCATTATTTCACCTCCTTCAAAATGATCACTAGTTAAAAGTAGGGCTATAAAAATAGACTTTTATTTGGTGATCCAATTTGTAGATGTTTGCAAGTAAACATTGTTAGGCAAGATTTCTGTATGGCCATTTTTATGCCGTGAGCTTCTGCATTAGGTCCCAACAGACCAGATTAGAATGGAATAACTCATACTAATGTTGCATCAACAATTTCAACTTTGTAGTAGGCCAGTTTTCTAAAAGCCAGGAGATTGGTAATAGCCAATGAGAAGAGGCCGTATTTGCCTTAAATGACGTGATAAGGAACTTTTCTATTTTGTTCCTTATTTCTGCCTTTTTTAAAAAAAAAATCCCTTTTCTGCCTATAAAGCCTACTCCAGTGCTTAGCTCTTTGTAGCAACTTTTTAAAATTTTTAGGTAAGATTACCTGATTCATGGATTGCTAATAAAAGCCAGTTAGATATTTAAATTGGTTAACATATTTTTTTTTAAGTCTAAGTAAGCCAAAGGGTATAGAAAAAGTACCATTAAGAATTCTCATCAGAAAATCTAAGCTGAGTGAGAGGAAAAATATAAAAGTAGAAGAATGTCAAAAGGAAGCTTAGGTGGAAATGCAGGGACTAGAGATTTTATTAACATTAAGAGCATATTTCTTGGACCTGAGAAAAGTGGGAAAATATGAAATTTTAAGTGTATGTCTTAGTTAGGAAGACTTTGTAAGAATAAGTATTACTCTACCAAGTCAAAGAATTGTACTGCAAGCCTTTTGGAATGAAATAAGAAATATTAATTGAAGACCAATGCAGAATTTTATGCTGAAGACCATCTGCTTTGAAATTGGACTACCTCTTTGAAAAAATTGTCTCCATGACTTTTTTGATTCGGAGATGAATTTTTAATCTGAATGTAACTTCAATTTTCACATCTGAAAAAGAGGGTTCATAGCTCTTTAAAGGATTATTAAAAATACCTAGTATGATGCATTAGTCAAATTACTTCATGGATGGAAACTAGTATTATTATCCTTTCAATTTCATTTTATTTTTATTGCATTTTTGCAAAGAAGTAGAACGGTGTTACAGCTGCTGTGCATGGGCATTGGGCTGAATATTCAAGTTCCTTTATGTATAGGATTTTTAAAATTTTTATTTTTCTAGATTTCTTCTGTGCTATGAATTGATGTTTCAAAGCATATTCTTTTTAAAATAACTTTGAGAAACTTAATACAAAACAAGTTTCATCTGAAACTCGACTCTCCCCCTCTTGGTAATCTTAACTTACACTGCAAATTTGAATTGTGACTGTACTGTATCAAATATAGCATTCATGAACTAGTACAGTAAACAGGACCTGTGGTAGTTATTGGTTTGTTTTAGAATAATAATACTTTAAGAAAATCAGTCAATAGGCCAAACAGAGTTAAAGTTAGAGAAGATCGCTATTTGTGCTATGACATTTTCTTAACTTCTTTTGAAAACTATTGAACATGAGCATATTGACTCTTTATACTAATTGTAATGCATTACTGTACCCCATAATCTAAGAGAGTGTTCACCTCTGCACTCTGCCTGTCCAGCTGTTGTCTTGAACAATTATCAGTGAGTTATTATTCCGGTATGAGCTGTGTCATGCTCAAAAGTGGGATGAAAAAATGTTAATGAGTATGCATGAATGTTGTTTGATGAAGGTTAAGTGGTTGCAGATAGACACTCTGCATTCTTTCCAGTGAATGTTCAGGCTGAGCCAATGGGTTCTGATGAGGGATTATAAACAAATGGTGTTGATTGACAGATCTTGGTTGAACATTAAAATGGTATCAAAAGGCAAATTCTGTGATTTAGCTGAATAATAGACACAGTGTTATTGACCCCTTGGTACAACTCACCATTTCAGCATTGGTTTTATTTCACAATTTGAATTTTTTCTTTTGTACCAGATTTTCAAATTCTCTCATTTTTCTGTTACATATTATTTTAAAGTTATGCCTGGTTGTGTGCATAGTTGAAAACACACAAGGAAAGATACCATTAAGACATCTGTTATGTACTTATGTTTTTAGCACAACTGCTATTTTAAGTATATATGATGAAATAAAAATATTGCACACAATAGTTAGCCAAGTAGATAAGCACAGCACTCAGTAGCAGTATATTTTTCTCTTTGTGTGTTTGCATGCATTTTAAATGATGACCCAAGTGCTTTTTTAGCATTTGTTGTTGATTTTTTTGAGTTAATTGTTGAAAGTATAGTATTTCTTATGCTCTCTATTGAGAGTGAACTTCAAATACATTTTTTTTGAAGAAGTGGCAATCTAGGGAACAGTATTCAATATTTTCGATGAAGCTTTCTCATTTTCTCTGTTCTTAACAATTGTGAATATGGTACATGAAATGGAATTTGTGCTTTTCAAACTGTAAAGTGCTGTATAGATATTTGTTTTCAAGTACCTTATTTTAGCTGAAAGAAGCATGTAAAGATCACAGTGCTTTGCATTTTGTAACAGAACTATAAAAGGTGGAAATGTTTGTTAAGTAGTCATAGGATTGTGAAGTAGGTAGCATCTGACACTATCATTTTATTATTTAATAGATGAAAAATTCGAGAGCTCCACATAAAGAGACTTAAAACCTTTGCTTATGGAAATATTATCTGACACATTAGGTTTATTTGTTGATTATTGAAAAAGATTCTCTTACTTAGTTAACATGCCATACAAGGCTCCCTATAACTCACTGCCTACTTAATGTAGGAGCCAATGATATTTGTTTTTTAACGTGAATGTATTTTTCATGTGAAGCTTTCCTTTAAAACTTAAATCTTTTGGTCGTTAATATTTCCTGATCAAATTCATAATTATTGTAGTAAATGCTACTAAGTTATCCTTGAGTTCAGAAAGAAACATGATAGGAAATATTCAACTGCAGTTTTTTTCCTTGCCATGCTGTGGATCAAAGCTAGGGCCCATGTATACCTGGCTAGTGCTTTGTCCTGGAGCTAGGTTCCCACCCTCACCTGTGCCTCTCGACAGTGGTACTCACATCCATATTCCTCTGTAGAAAGGGCTTTCTTATCTTATAGCCCAGCAAGTTTGTGCTTAAGCACTATTTTTTCCAGAACTCTGTAATCTCTATTGTATTAAGAGCTGAAATCTTTGTGCTAGTGTAGCTTTTTTCTGTCAGCAACTGAAATTGGATATACAAATCATGTTCTTTCAAGGCAAGCCACTTCTTAGCACTATCTCTAGGGTTGCAGTTATCTGCTATCAGCAAACAGGGCTCTGGTTTTGGATAATGAGCCAGCTGTGGTAAATCATTCAGCCTGCCCACCAATCAACTGACCAGCTCGTCATCTAAACCACAGTAGTATTGCCTCTCTCTCCTATGGAAAGGACTGTTCTACCTACTGGGGCACGGTGCCACATCAGAGAAGTATGTCTTTCTTTCATATGTCATACAATCTAATGGAGAAGATAGACTTAAATACTCAAAGAAAAACAACCATAGTTTTTTTAATATGCTGGAACAAGGTCTGATTATGTGTGCTAGTTTGAAGATGATAGTCATGGAAGGCTTGTGACTCCATATTTAAGTGAAAGCACAAAGAGATAGGAATTTTCCAGGCAGGGATTTGAGAGACAAGAGCTCCTAGTGTAGGAAAAAGTGTCTTCATAGATCCTCAGGTTAGAGAAAATTTAGGATCCTTTAGAGGTTCTGTATGGTTGGAGCATTTTAGGTCAGGAAGATAATGACAAGGAGATGAGATTTGAGGCTTGAATTGTTTGGAGTTCTTCAGAGAAACCTTTAAGAAGTTCTGAAGGATGAATACATAATTTTTGAAAGGAGAAGGGCCATCCAACAATAGGGATGGTAAGAAACAGATTTGTCACCCTGCCAAAATGCTTCCCAGCTGAGGGCACAGGAATGTAGGTGATGATGACTTTGTGACTGGAGAGTAAGATGGCCTTAAAGGTAGTGAGTCGCTGGTTCTGAGCTTGAACAAGTTCTTTCCAGAGTCTCTGTCTCTTTCCTCTTCACAAGAAAGTCTAAAGGACTTCACAAGAAAGTCTGAAGGACTAGAGCCATATTCTCCTTAACACATTTGAAACAAGTTAGTATTGAACACTTTTTTTTTTTTTACTCTATGGATTGATAAATAAATATATTTAAACTGTCAAAACTCCCACTGCACACAGACATGGGTGGCAGTAAATTTATCAGTTTCTGTCTTTAAATTGAATCATTATAGCTTTTCTTCCCAGTGAGTACTGTTATGTCTTTTATCGTAGATAAGCACTAAGAGTTCATATGTGATGCAATTTTTTTGAAACAAACCTTTCTGTTCTTCAGTTGTTTTGCATCAAATACACTGGAAATGCCAGCTATCTTGACTTTCAGATTCGTTTATTTTTTACTAAATCTTTTTTCTAGTCTCTATAAGGCTTTCCCAGAAGTGTATCATCTTTGTATTTATATATGCATGGAAATATTTATATTTATTTATCTTTAAAAAGTGACTTTTCATGGAGGAACAGGAAGGAATGCAATTACAATAGTTTAGGATTTGATCCTGTTTCCTATTAATCTTTCTAAGCACAAATGTAATTTTACTTATTCCATGAAGACCTTTCTGATTCATCTAGTGAGATGTTATTTTTTGCTGCTTTGAACTTCTAGAGTGCTCCATTGATCTTTTGCCTTGATTGGCCTCAAAGAATTGAGACAAAATAAGGCCTTTGAAACATTTACTAACCTTTTCATAAACTCTTTCACAGGGCTTCTGTTAGGATAAATATCAAAAGATCCTTGACCTCTATAATACTTTTCCCTTTATATGAATGGTAGTATTGTTGTATAATTTTATCCTCACATATCTTATTGTTCCATTTTCAAAGTTTTTAAAAGAACAAGGGATGTGTTTTACTTTTTTATATCCATCTATGCAGAGCCTAACTCATTTATGACAGATTGAATAAATGAATGTATGAGTGAATGAATGAGTCAGCTTGAAATCTTTATAGTGACAAGGGAGCCCTTAAGGGGAGCTCCATATTGAGAAGTCTGGTAGTTCCAGTTGCTGTCCTGGTTCTAACTAGAAAGGGTTTCTTGGCCCTGGTGTTCTTATCCAGGAAACTGAGTATGAGAGTGGAAAAATGGCCCAGAATGTAGAGGAGCTAAGAATCAGGAAGGTGATTTTGGCATTAGTGATAGCAGTACTCTAGTTCTCAGTTGCATATCTGTAAAATATAAAAGTTCTTTCTAGTTGACATCCCCAAATTCTTTAAAACTACTGATCTTCACTAAGATTAAGAAGTAAACTAACAAAATAAAACTTAGCATACACCAGAAAGCCCCTACTATTCAGGCTTAGAGCTGTGCAATGGTGGTGAAGTGATTGTATTTCTTTTCTCATTAGGGAATGAGATTAAAGCATTCAATTAAAAGTAAACTCAGCAAATGCCTACGTGTGGGAAAATATAAGAGTATTCACTTAAGAATACTTTTAATAGCAAGGGTTTAGAACAACTTAATTACTCACCCATAAGAAAAATTTTGGTGTTATAGGCAAATTATATTACCAGATGACATAATATGAAGTATTTAAAAAGAATATGGTCAATCTGTACATATGAACATGGAAAGGTGTACAAGATTTATTGCTTTGTGAAACAGAATAAAAAATAATCCATGTGGTATGAGTTCACTTGATCACTAGAAAAAGCTATATTTTTGTTCCTCTTTATGCATCCTTTTGTTGTTCAATAGTCCTTCATACACACACGTTTAGCCTTTTACAATTCTATCAGTGATAGCTTTTGTTAACAACAATTGTTACTAATAGCTTCCTTTAGGGAGTATTTGGTTTAGTGTGGAGAAGACTTTTACTTTTTTTGTGCCCTTGGGTATCATTTGAATTATTTTAAAACGAATTTTAAAATTAATTTTCCTTGAACAAGGTCCAGAATAATTGAGCAATTAGCTGGAGTGATAATTTTTATTTATTTTATATATAAGCAAAAAGTTACAAAGTTATTTGCCTGTCAGTATAAATAAATGTGAAAAGTCATAACAAGACATTTGAGCCTATTTGTTTTATTTTTAAACAATCACACCTTAGAAATGACCTTAGCTTTTCAAGGTGAAAAACATTTATATCAAGTATATTGCATACATAGGGTTCCATTAATTCAGTAAACTCCATTCCAAAAGCAATATATTTGATAGTTAATTATTCCAAATGGTGCCTGTGATCTAAAGGGACACCCATTTGTAATGAAGGAAATCTGTGTAATAGTTATCCTGAAGAATGTTTGCTCAAGTGTGAGGATAGAAGTAATTGATGAAGTGAAAAGTTGCATATATCTTCCTCAGGCTTAGAAGTAGCAGCTTGTAAAAAGCTGAGAAAGCATAATGAGTACTCCAGCCACTAGTAAAGAAGGCTAAGTATGGGGTTAAGATTTTCAACTTGATGATTTGAGCTGAAGTATTATATAGGTCACTGGAAATGTTTGCATGTCTTGTGTGTTACTTTCCCTTTGGGCATTTGCATGTACATATTTGGAAGAAATAAGTTTTCCTTTGTAGTCCATCCTGCTGCCTTATTCCTTGATATTTGAAATATATATTTGCTGCTGTTCAGACATTTTTTCCCCCAGTAGAGTTGCAGGAGAATTTCTCTCTCATGGGAATTTCTCAGTCATTTGAAAAATCTAATGTGATGTAGTACATGTTCCTGCAATCATGTCCACTTATCTTTTTAGCACTTGCACGCACCAACCCCCCAGTTGTGACTTATCAAGATACTCTCCCAGGTGCATTAGCTGTCTAAATGTGCCTTGCATCTTCTTGAGATTTTGCAGGATGTTGCTAATGAGACAGACGCCTTTGCCTAAGCTCATGTTTATCTGGCGGACAGAGAAAGGGAGCACATCTTATGGAGTTGCATCCAAATTCTGATCTCCTTCAGGTCCTCAGCAAGCTCTCTTGGCCCAGGAAGGACTTTTCTGTCTTACCTGTGTCTAAGACTTTCCTTTCCTTATATTCTGCAACTAACCACTCCTTACAGTAGGACCTTGTTTCCAGTTTTGTAGTTAGTGTAATTAGTAATGTAGTTAATGTAATGTAGTAATTTTGTTAGTGCATTAGTTTTTTTTTTCTTTGTAAATATACAGCTCTTACAATTGAACATAGCTTTCAATACTTCTGGTTCTCTGTAGATAATAAGATAAACTTACTTTTCTACTTAGTCCTGAGGAATGATCTCTTATTCTAAAGTATGTCTCTTTTCCTCAGAAGAAATAAATTCCCTGATGCTGAGATGACAATGCTATGGGGAAAATTTCAGGAAAGAAAAAAAAATTCTTCTCCATTATAATCTCCACTTATTATCAGGTTTCACTTTAAAGTTATAGTGAATCTTAACTCCGTTCCATGTGTCACCACATTTACAGTGTGTGCTGATGGACCAAACAGGTACAGAATTTCAAGGATGGAGTAGACACAAAGGTTTGAGTCCAAAGCCTCATGTCTATTTGCTGGGTTCCTTGCACCTCTGTGCTTAAATATTCTTATCATAGAATGAGGTATTTGTTTATTAGATGATTTTTCCACTGTCCATTTTAATTGAGAGAAAAAAGATCTGGTACTTTTAGAAATGAAATCATATAAAATAGTACATTTGATGTCCCTGACATGAAGTAAATTAACTTTAGCCTTATCAGTATGATTTATTAAAAGATTTTAAAGATTAGAAATTTTAACTGCCAGAGAGTCATGATTAATAGATATTCCTAGATGTCAGTGGTGTTGGTCTCTTTAACATTGTTTTTGTTCTGCATTGGCTTATTCGTGTATGTCTTTTGAACATTAACTTTTACCCTCTGACATTTTCATCAAACATTTAAATGTGAAATAATTTTTAATTAGTTAGGTTGGGGAGTTTACAGTTAGGGATATTTTAGTTCCTACGAAGATTCTTCTCCACAAAGATGTTTTAATGCTCCTCTGCCCAGGTGTCAGGTGGACCAAAATAATTATGTAGTAATTGAGTTTAAAGTGAGATTTTCTAATAAGATTAAACCACATTGCTATTAATGAAAGATTTTCTCCTTTCACAGAATGGTTCTATTAAATACTGTGCTTTTTTCTTGAAAAAAGCAGCTTTGGTCAGTATGCTAAAGTGAGATGGCTTTGCAGAGGCTGGCTAGAAGGCAATGGGAAATTGTGACTTTATAAAAAGCCTGTACCTGTAAATATAGATATTAGGAAACAGGTGCAGTGTTGTTTACCTTGGAAGCTTTTAGAGGGCACTGGCAATTATAGATCATCCAGGAGTTTCTGAACTCTGACTTGGTTTAGCTCTGTATTTTCCCTATGGGAAAACATGGATCCACAAGAAAGAAATTTCAAGGACCATTTTATTGTTAACTTGATTTTTATCAGAATATACCAAAATGATCACTGAAGCCTTTGTTGTCCTTGGTAAATGGCTTGAGGTTGAAGCCAAAGGCCAATTTAGATTCTGTTTCCAGAATTTAATTCTGCTGCTTTTATGTGCCACCTGTCCATATGGAGCTGAAGAGAGTCAGTTTTGGTGTAAGAAAATGCGAAATTTTCTTTAGAAAATAAAGAACCCACAGACTCTTTCAAAAGGAAAAAGATAAAAGTTGAGAGATCTAAGCTCCTGTACTTGATCTTTTAAAATGGAGGAGAGTGCAGTAGGGGAAGTAGAAAGAGAAGGTAAGATTTGTCTTTAATTGAAAGAAGAGGCATATAATTGTTGATGTGGGCTACCATTTCCTTAGAAATCTGAAAGCTGGGCATTCAAGAAAACGGAAATATGTTCATGGTCTTGAAACACTGAATTGTCTAAGAATTAAGTTCTTTGTACAATTTGGAAAAGTAATGTGGGGTGAGGGGTAGGAGAGAAGACTTCTGTAGTGGCATGCTGTATGCTGCATTAATCTGGCAAGCCAGTGTGTGTGTGAGAGGTGCATTATGTGTTGAACGAGTACTGTCTCTGCCCTTAAACAGCTCCTGGGAAAGCCCATGTGTATTTTAAATGATCCCATTTTATTGTGGTTTGTGAATTTTGTGGTCACTTAGATTTTTGTGTCTTTACTGTGAAAAGCAAAATTTTTACACATGCCTATGTACATTTTCATATCAAGAATTGTAAAAGAGAAAAAAAGTTTTGAATTCAATCCTCCTTACAAAGATTTTTTTCTAATTTTAAAATTACAGCTAAATATCCATAACATAAAAATTTTATCGTTTTCACTATTTTTAATTGTGCTGTTATTCTGGGGCATTAAGTACATTCACATGGTTTTGCAGCTGTCTCCACCATCCAGCTCCAGAACTTTTTTGGTTTTTCCAGTTCGCGTTTCTGTGCTCAGTAAGCCCTCACTCCCCATTTTCTCTTTGTCATATAAAGGTCATTATTGTACTTAAAACATCATTTTCCCAAATACAGTCTTTTCCCAAAGACGGCCTCTGTCTTCTAAGAGGGGAGGCATACTGGGACACTCAGAGGGCAGCTAGCAAGTGTGTGGAAGCCATTTTATATGACTTTGCAAGATCCTACATAGCACAAGATCTACCTAGAAAGAAAGGTAACACAGATATATAAATATCAAAAGCTCAGAATCTTTCTTAAGTTTTAAGGTTACAAGTTCAGGTTGTTGAGGACAGAAATTAGTACAGAATAGTTGAATCTAGAAAGCAGATCAGACAAATAGTAGAGCTCCGGTTAGGTAAGCTAACTAATACCAGAGTGACCTAAAACACAGAACCATCACAGAATGCGTGGCAATAAAGGTTCAGTAACTGAGAGATTAGGGAAATGACTTGAATGCCCAACTGAGCAATCAGAGAAGTGAACATAAAATCAGAGGGACAGGGTAACTGCTTACCAGAAAGTCTGGATCACAGAGGTTGCATGGAATAGAACAAATCCAACTTTGCATCTTCCACACATGCACATGTTTCAGCGACCACAGGTGCAGATTAGTCTGTGGTTCTTATGACTCAGCAAGGTGCCAGAATTTCGTTTTCTCTGATGTGAAATTAAATGTTAATGTGAAATTTGTGCTGCGATGTACACTCTGGGTTTTTGTACAAATAAAAGGATCCTCCCAAATACACGCATGCTGTCATTGTAGAGTATGTCTATTATAAAGTTTCTTAAGCCTGTTTTACTATCAGTGGAATTCTGTTTGGTATTTTGGAGTAATGGTTATTATTTTATGTGTGATCACATCTCTTCTATCACTTTTGAGATAATACTTTGGCCACTTTAATGATGCTACATGTTACGATTTCCCCACACTATAATGAGCCAAAGGTGTCTGTTGACTGTTAAATGTTGTTACTTTTCTAGTCTCAAATTGCTTAGTACTGTGAATATACATAGTAATAAGTTGACTTATTAAGTTTTTGGTTCTGTAGCATGCTAGATATCCTAAATTACCTGTATCTTTGTTTACATGTAATCTTTCTTTAAATTAGGTATATACAGTGAGTTCTCATTCTTTGTATAATAAACTTTTTCTCCTTTTTAGTACCTTCTTTTGTGTAGGCAGTAGTATGTCATGCATTAACTTCCAGAGTCTGCTTTGGCATTTTTTTTTTAAATGAGCTGTATCTCTACTTTTCTAATATCAAAGTGTGCATGGGAAAAGGTCAAACTGATAAAAACAGTGCTTAGTGAAAAAATTACTTTTGATGAATTTGTGTATTATGCCATGGTAAGGAAATGACCAACATTCAGGAAATAATTGGAGGGAACAAGTTTTAGAAAAATTCTTCATGGTTTTGAAATGTTTAATATATACAATAACAAATATAGAGTATTTTTTTTGAGTAGTTGTGATAAGCTAAGAAAGATCACATGACAACTGGATTCAGTTTTCTTCTAGTCAAGTTTTCAGTTGTTTTGCATATCTTTTAGTTTTTCCTCTTAGACTTTAAATTCATTTGATCAAATCTTATCTGATTTGTAAATAATGCACTTAACACTAAGGTTTATATGAGAAATAGGATTAAGTTTGTCAGAGTAATTTTTCTCCTCTACTACACACCTCTTAAGTTTAAATTTATTTAATGTGTACATTTGAAAGATGATATTTTATTTCACTTGAATTGTTTTTCTTCTGTATCTTAGGTTAAGAGGTGTATACACATGAAAGAGGTCGCCAAGAAATTGATTCTTTTTAGTTTGTGAGGTTAATGCTTTTGAAATGAACAGCATTGCTAATTTTTATGATTGAAAGCATCTTTGGGGATCAAGCAGTTTTTATATAATGTGTCGATTGGCTTGTTATAGGAAAATTATAGGAATAGTGATGGGGAAACATTATGTGGATCAAGTTTCTTGATATCATTGTCATTTCATTTTATTTTTTTATTTGTATATATTTTTTGGCACTGGGGATCAAATTCATGACCACGCACTTGTCAGGCAAGCGCTTGTGCAGCTGGGCTATATCTGCAGCCCCTCACTGTCATTTTAGACATGTATTTAAAGGTATATTTCTAATGTCTTACTAATTGTTGTGTACATGTAAATACTTCTAGATGTAACTTTTAATTAAGTGCTGGTTAAATTGTGTAATCCTTCTCCCTATTCATACAGAATTTGAGTTAAAAACTTTCAAGACTATTTTGTGACATTGTCTCCTAAAATAGAATGTCGCACAAAGAGAAATATGAATTTATCTGCTGCACTTTGGATGATTACTATAGTTGAAATAATCTGTTTCACAAAAATTTTACTTAGTGCTTCAGCCACTCTTCCTAAATATAATTCTTAGCCTTGAGTTGTCAAACAGACTACATTTTGCTAGTAAAATACTCTGATTAGTTATGGCAGTCATATATTAATATTTGAATAGAAAAACAGTCTATCTGTTTTTCCCCTGATTATTATCTATGTAGTTGAGTACATAGCCATTTATTTATGTGCCTAGAAATATTAAAACTGGGTTTGACAGATCAGATATGACTACAACGATTTATGCAATTAAGGTTTTCAGTACCAAAGCATTTACTTTGATGTTCTGCCAAGGATATATTGCCAATTTAAAAATAAGTCATTCCAATTTTTTAACACTTTTTTCCTTAGGTATTCCATGTCTTCTGCCTCCAAGCTACCTAAATATTTGAAACAACATTATACCATCAAAACCACCAGTAATGTCAACTGTCAGAAATCTGTTTTTCCTTTCTCACCCCTTTGCCTGTTCTCAGATTCTGGCCCTGAGGACTGTCATTCTCCTCATACTGTTTAGCTGAGTAAGTGAACCTTTTCCAGTGTTACCCACCATTCGAAAGGTGTTGATGGGTAAATTCTTGAGCTCTCCTTTAGAACTGTGTTTCTTCCAAAGCTTTGAATCCTACTCATTGTTTTAAGTAGGCCAAGCATTCCTTTCCCTTCCCTCCTGCCTACTACTCACCTTCCCAGTCCTTCTCCCATTGAGGTTATACATCAAGGGAATGTTGGATTCAGTGTAAACAAACAATTTGAGTCTTCTTTCCCTGTATAAAGGTTGCCGACTGCTTTCTTTTTGCAGATTCTCTGTCTCAAGTGCTGCTCTAGGCCTAGCATGGTGGCCAATGGGCTGGTCTCAGATTGGGTCACAGCCAAGTTCTTTCTGTGATCTTTGACAAGTCATTTATTTTCTCTGTCCTTAGATTCACTCATCTACAAGGGAGATTGAAGTCGAGGGCTCTTCTGCTTCTAGAATGTATACATTTTTGATCCTCTTTATTAGCCTTTCAGTTGTTAGAAAGCAAGCAAGAAAAACAATATTGATAATGCAAATAGAAATCACAGAAATCTCCCCATCCTGACTTACTTACCTTTGAAGATTTGGGAACTCATAATTTTCATGTCCTTAAAAAAACCTTATTTTTGCTTTTTCTGTAGTTGAGATGAATTTATTCACTTCTCTCAGTGTTACAGAGAATGCTTGCTTATTTAATCAGATGTACTTCTTTTCCTCCTCTCAAAGCCAGTGTAATAATCTTACTAGCAAATATAAACATTATCACACAAATTTTATAACACGTGTTAAATGAGTTCATATTTTAAAAATATTTTGTTATAAGATACATTTAACTAAGGGAGGGACAAACAGAAGTTATTCAACAATTATTGGTAGCATTTACTGATTTAAAATGCTTGATCATGGAAAGAGAAAACTACTTTTTATTAGTTCTTGTTCCTCTGCTAGCTACTTACACATTTAGAAGTGAATACTTTTAGTTTTTTTATGACAGTATAATATATGATAAAGGTTAAATGGAATCGTATTCCTAAAAAAATCACATTTTCAATCACTCTGGTTATAACATAATAGAAAATGAAGTGGAATAAGATGTAAAACCATGTTCTACAAAAGTAGAGTTTTTAATAGAAAATTTAGTAGGAAAGAAAAAATTTTTGAAAGGAGATTCTTTATATAATTTTACTGCTATTTTTGAAACTTTGAAAATAGTAAAAAGAATAAAGTAAAAATATAATTAAAAAAGACTTTTTCAGTTCATGGCTCTTGGCAACATAGAGAATTTTGTCATCTTTGACTTCATTCTGACATAAAACCCTTATAAAATGCGGCATATGCTGCTAGTGATCTGAACTGTTTCTGAACAGCATTAATCTTCTCTTGGAGAAATGGAGTCTTACACAGCGTCTCTTGGAAGTAAGATTAAACACAGACATCTCATGGCAAAATAGCTAGATCACAAGTATAGATGGCTCTAATAATCTGACTTTATGATTCACAGTTTCATGTTGTGCATAGAAAATTTAGTCTTGAAGTGAAAGTGTCTTTTGTACAGGCTTTAGAAGAGGAACTCCACCAATGAATGGGATTGCATCTGAAGTTTGCTTAATGTTGATTGCTGACTTGTGCTTATGCACTCTTAATTCTTTTCCTGATCTGTCTGTTAGTGTGTAGGGAAGGTTATGTGAAGGTAATTATTGTCTCATTTTACTCTCACAAATTCTTTTAGAGTACAGTGTCTCTGTCCTCATGGATGAGCGATACAGAGCCTGGCGTCAGAATTTCAATCCCACATTTCTTGCAGGGTCTTGACACAAATATCACCAGCATAGAAAACTGAAATTGTATTTTGTGTGAAAACTTTTGTTCCACTCGAATTCCTCCTTTATTCTTACTCCTTTTAATAAATCCTTTTTATTGTTGTTATGTTAGTGTGTTTGCCACTGATACAGCAAAATAATGGAAGCTTTGTAATTTATGAGAGGGCTTTTTAGCTCAAAGTTCTGCAGATTCAAAGGCTTGTTCAGCATCTGCCCAGTTCTAATAAAGACTATATGGTACATGGGTTCGCAAAGGGGTTATGTATAAGGAGATCACATGTTGAGACAAGCCAGAGAGAGATCAGTTTGGGGAGGGGCCATTTTTTGCTCTTTTAAAATAATCCTGTCAAAAATTGACCAGGGCTTCACAAGAACTACCTTAATTCCTTCTCAGAGAATATCATCAATGAACTAATAACTCTGTCCCTCCCCACCCCGGCTCCACCTCCTGGTGGTCCCACTACCTCTTAACATCACCAAGCTTGCAACATGTGAACCATGCACACACCGTAGGAGTTGGCGTCATTTAGATTCTGCTCTATTGGTAGCTTACATAGCATTTTTGACTGATTTGCAGCAGCTCAATATATGGCTTCATTTTTTCCCCCAACTTTTTAAAAGCAGAATCTAACATGGAAACTGGACTAATTATTAGTTAGACGTTAGATTCTGCTTTTGGAGCTCTTCTGTTCTCTGTACCTGTTGCTCTTGGTGAGGGTACCATTTACTTCTAGTTGGATTACTCTAGTTTCTTCTGTCTTGCCCCTGTTTTTATTTTTGCCGTCTTTTGCAGTCACTTTCAGTAGCCTGAATTTTTCCTAAATTGTAATTCTCTTAATGTTTCTCTTAAGGTGCTTAAATCTTCAGTGGCTTCTTAGGACTCTGAGAATAAAATTGAGACTTCTTCTAATTTAAAAGGTCCTGTTATGTTAGTGTGTTTGCCACTGATACAGCAAAATAATGGAAGCTTTGTAATTTATGAGGTGCCTGATTTATTTCTGGTGCCATTTATTTCCACTCAGTATTTGTTCTGACTCTCCTCACGTGGCTCCATGCCCTTCGAATTCTCACGCTTTTCCACCTTCAAACATTGTTCTTCCATTATCTCTGTCCTCTTCCCCTGCCCCTAAATCTCACCTGGATAATTCATTTTCACTTTTAAGATTATGTTAAGATTATGATTTATCCCTTAATGACTATCTCTGAGAAGTATAGATTAGAGTGCTTTTCTTCTCCTGTGGTTCTTACCAGAACATGGCCAGTCTATGAGGTGTGAACAAAATTTATGGTGAAAGTTCAATTAAAAAAAGTTACAGTAGAAGACATATTGCTGTCATTTTCACTGAAAATATTCCCTTCACTTTGAACATGCTGTCCCATCATTTTTGCTGCTTTCTGAAGCAGTTCTGGCAACCTTCTTTCGTGAGCCTTTACAAGGTACAGTAAAAACTATGGTAAATGCTACCGCTTGGTGCCATTTAATGGAAAGGAAACATTACTGTGTGTCCTCATCCACCTTATTCACTGGGTCTGGCACTTTGTCCTCTGCTTCTTCCACAAAGTCAAAATGACCATGAATGGTAAATGTTTCAAATCAAGTTGGGACATCAGAGCCACCATGATGTGACTAAAGATGACTTCTAGAATGGCTTCCGAAGTGTAAAGAATGATAGGGAAAAAAACACAAAAACAAAGTGTAAAGAATGATAGAATAAAAGTGTTTGAGGTGAGGACAGGTATTTTGAGGGGAATAAATGGCAAAATTTTTGTGTGATAACTTTTTAAATATTCACTGTATTTTTTTGTCTCATACCTATGTATTATAATTTCCATTTATTTTACAGTAATCTTTATTGGACCTTAAATTCTGTAAAGCTAGGGATATCTGTATTTTGTCTGTACATTGCTTAATACAGTACCTTTTAGTTGGTGTTATTAAATCTCTCCTATGAAAAGAAACAATAAAAAGTAAAGTAACTGAGGATATGACATGTCTGGAAAAACGTACTGGGAGTTTTACTCAATAACTAGGAGTGCAATTTAAACATCTTTGTTACCTGAGTCTATGTATATAGGTTGAATATGAAGAATGCTGTATTAAATTGAATGATTATAGATATATGCCACATGAACAGGAAAATGTTTGAAAATGGTTAAGGTGTCAAGTCTCCCAGGATTTAGTTATGAATTCTTTGCAACTTGAATACTGTTGAAATGGATTTTATTTTGAAACTTTTGAATTACTCTATAGTTGAAGTGAGAAAATGAGTGAGAAAAGCAATATAAATTTAAAAAGGATGAAAAGTAATATGAATAGTCAGTCAGAAACATACAAATCTATAGTACTTAAGCCAGAGTGATAAGTAACATAAGAGTAGTACATGACAATAGAAAAGAATTAGAAACTCAGAAAAAAAGAGACCTAATATAAATAATTTAAAATCTGTTCAGAATGATGTTTGATTATAGACAAATGACACAAAAAAGTTAGCTAATAAATATTTTTAGAAATTGAAAATTTGACCCTTATCTCAAACTATGTAGCAAAATCTATGATTGTTTCTTTTTGACATAAAAATATTGGAATTACATCATCTTACACATATTAAGATCTTGCAGCTGATTTTCAATTCTGTGTGCTTTCCTGGTTCTTTTTCCTCAAGATTAGTGGTTTATTTGTGCATATCTACCTAGACATTTGCTCCTCAGTTTGGTATCATCAAAAATTCTAATTTTACAAGATAACTGATATTAAGAAGTGTTTTTCACGGGCACAAATAGAGAAGAAAGATGAGGTGACTACTTTATTGGTTGTGGCTATAAGCTTGACTCTCATGTAGTCTACTGTAAACATATTTCATATGTTGTTATTTAACATAATATATTTATTGTTTATCAAGGATAAAGTAAATTTGTTGAATTTTTTAGACTATTGAGTTAAAATGAACGGAGTATGAATATTTGACTATTTTTCAACAATTTGAAAGAAATTATAATTCTTCAAATTTTGTAGGGCTGTATTTTTAAGTAAGCATGATATGTGAAAGATAAAACAGTTTTGTTTGTTAAGTACTCTCAGGGCTAACTTTGTAACTTATCCTAAGTGTAAGTATATTATTATTGTGTTCTGTATATTTCTCAAGTGAACTAACTAAATGTATACTTATATTTGAGAGCTTTTTTTCTATAGTGTATATTAGTTTTATTTTTGTTTTTCCTGTTAAACTTTCATATATTTACTCTTTGTAATTTAAGAACCAGAAATATTTATCTGAAATAATTTGAGTCTTAGAATCCATTTTATTATTTCTATAACTATGTAGTTTAGAATACTCAGACTTTTTTTTTGCATCATTGATGAAATAAAGTTCACTTTTTGACCTTTTGCACATAAATACCTTATTGACCATAACATTAATCTATCTTTGATTTTTCCAGAAAGAAAAAATGAAGATTTTGAAGAGAAGAAAGTTACTAAGAAAAAAATTAAAGAACTTAAGTTTCTAGATTCTAAGATTGCCCAGAATCTTTGTAAGTATATTTCAATGCTGTTAAATTACCAAAACATATGTAGACGGTTTAAATTATTTCATTTTATGACTTGTTTTTCATTTTATGGTTCTTTTAATTTTATTGTTATTTGCATAATAAATTCAAATATAATTCATCTTTATGCAAATTATGAGATTAAATTCTTCAAAAGATTAATGCATATTATAAAATAAGATCAGAATTTGTTTTGAAATTCTACCTCCCATCACTGAAATGAGAATTGTATTTTAAAGTCTCATATTTAAGTATAAAAATAAAGACAAGGAACTCAGGTAATGATATCACATTTTGAACAAAATGAATGATTTCTTGTATACCTCTGAATTTCTATTGTTTGTGATATTTTATCACACAGAAAGGAAGTTAGGGGCCAGGGATTTAGCTCAGTGGCATAGGGTGCCTGCCTGGCAAGCACAAGGTCATGAGTTTGATCCCTGGTACCAAAAAAAAAAAACAAAAACAAAACTAAGTTACAATATTAATGGCAATAGAGTTGATAAATAAAAGAAATTCCATTATTCCATCTTAGCATTTCAAAACTGTTCTTCAGAAGTACTAATTGAAAATATTTTAGATTTAATTATTGTTATATGAGCTAAATACATAGTGTTGAACTAGGTTCCTGACTAAATTACTCTGTATAAGAAGGCAAATGATTTTGCTCCTGTATTATTTCTAAATGCATCTTAAGTACATCAAACATAGTTCTTTTTGGAGCTGAGGTAATATGACACACATATATACACACACACACTCCTTTCTGATGGTGCAAGAGGGATATAATATGGAGAATCTAGAGGTAGGAAGAGAGTTAACATAGGTTTTAATCTGCCTCAATTATTAACATGCGTCTTGGTTACTTTTCTCATTGCTGGGACAAAACACCTGACACCCGAAGTGAAGCAAGGAAAGGTTTATTTAGCTTACAGTTCTTGGTGGTTTCAGTCCATAATCAGCTGGCTCCAAGGCATGGCACTGGGGCAACACTTCAAGGCAGCAGCCAGAGCAAAAAAGAGCCAAAACACAAGCCTCTTCTCTACCCTTAAACTGTACTCAGGTCACCCGCTCCACCAAAACCTTCAGGGTGAGTGTAACACTCACAGAATATCCTTGCCTTCCTTTGCACAGGATGAGGATATTTACAAAGTAAGAACCCTGGCTCCCTGCTGAGTCTCTCAGTTAAACTTCTAAACTTCTCAAGTTAACACAATATATTAACCGTAAGAACATGCCTCAATTGAGTTTTAGCAAGCATTGGAACAAAATTGTTCTCCAATGAGAGAATAAAAATCATGCTACTCATCAAAAAGTTTTGTTAAAGAGAGTATGTACAAAAGTAGATTTGACATTCTTTTTTGTGGAAGTTTTGGAAATAGCTCCCCTTTACCTTCACTATGCCAGAGGTCTTCTCTTTCTACAGTGTGGGCCTGCTAAGGTTCTCAGAAGCAGTGTGGAGGTGTTAATACTATTGGCCAATATTTAGTTATTTTTTTCTGAACTCGAACTGATCATTCTAGCACTAGTGCCACTTTCAAGTTAGGTATCACCACTCCTCATGCTTGGCCCAAGGAAAATGTGAGTAAAGATGACATCACTTTTGGCTGGAGGTACTTAGTGGGGCAGGGGTAAGAAACTCAGAAATCTCTTTCTGTTGGCAATCAGAATAGCACCCATCATCTTGATAAGATGATCATAATCAGACAGCCTTATCCTGGTGGGTGATGGACATGTACTCTGAATTAGACATAATTTTTTCTATGTGTGATAATTTAGTCTACTGATTTGTAGTCGTTAACATTATTTAGTTCAGAGAATTCTCTCCTACCTCCCCCAAAAAACATCATTTCAATTCAGAGCATTACAGTGTTAGCTTAGATAAATGTGAGAAAGTTCTGTACTCAGTGATCTGAAAGAAATGATTTTTTTTAGAAAAATATTTGTGACTGCGCTACAAGTTACTAGTCTTGAATCTAACCAACCATTTATGGTTGCCAAAGAACTATCATTTTGAATATATTACTTTCTGCATTGATCAGCCATGATAATTTTGTTTAGACACCTCAAAGAGAATAATAACTGGTTGGATGAGATTGTTATTCTTATGTTGTAGAAAATATGCTAAATACGGTGTGGTAAATAATGAATAGCGTGTGCTAAGAATTTCTGATTAACTTTGTGTGGTAGTTCTGTGTCTGTTGATTTATGTTTTACTATAAGCCCATCAGATAGGTATGCACGTTTGACATTAGGTTGAGAATATGGTGGCTTTCCCATTAAAGGAGTTTGAATAAGGCAGAAATAGTTAAATGGAGTGTGTATCTATTCCTATTTATATATTACAAAATCACATTACTATCATAGAAAAGGATCGTCTTTATGTTGTTTTGCTTTATCTAGAGGATACATACCCCATTTATTTAGTTGAGAAGTATGTTTTAAAGTATGAGATAAAAAGATCCAGAATTTATAATCTGTCATATTATGATGTCATACATTTCAGAATTATTCTTGCCCTCTCAGACTGTAGGAAGTTTTGTGATTGAAGCTTTACGAAGCTTTAGCAGCCTGTAATCTTTACTGTAATTATAGTTGGATTCACAGCTGGTTTTTGTCTATAAAATTTAGAGTTTTGAGATACTGTATTCTGAGGAGAGTCATATTTAAATAGTGATAACTGTTTTTCAATGAGATAATTTTGAGTAAAGCTGTGGTCAGTAGTAGAATGCTGATACTAGAATAGAGAGATTCACTTGTAAAGTTTATTGCAGAGAAGGATAAGCCTGTAGTATATAATTTACTTTGAATTCTTTTAACTGAAATATTCTGTAGAATTTTGAGAATTTCTGTACATTTTTAAAAAAAGTCATTGATTTGCCTATTTAAATATTATGTAGGGCTTTCTGTATTTTGTAAGATTTTGACAAAGACTCTGGGCCCATCATTAATAATAGAGTCTGTGGATCAAGAGCAATCCCAGAACTTTACAGGATTCCTGTGTTTTTCCACATTTCTTTTGAGTATTAGAGCTATAAAGGGAGAAACCCTGGACTCTACAAATTAAAATGAATATTTTACTTTCTGTATTTATAAATTGCCACACAGAATACAAGCATAACTGAGTCCAAGATTTGCATACTCTTTCGTATCAAACCGAAAGCTTCCTACTGGGATCTATATATATAATCACATTTTGAATGATAAGATGTGTGTTAGTAAAAAGATTCATTTTTATAGACTTTTTGGAGGCTTTAACTGATACATATCCTTATATTATTGTCAGTAGCTTTTAAAAAGTCTATACTTATCTTTCAAATTATCTCCTAGGCAATAGGTCATTTTTGACTTCTGCAATTTTTTCCTCTATGGGTATTACAGCAAATGCTTTCCAAAAGTCAATTTATTCATATACTATTAAAACCATAGTTTGATTGGCATAAATACATGTTTTATGATAATTTAAATGTAAGTAACTGTTGAAAGAAACAGATGACAAATATAGGAGAAAATCATCACAATAAAAATACATGGATTGTTTAAAAATTTTAAAAAGTATTACAGTAAAAAAACACATTGCCTCTTAAGCTCCCTCAAAATACTCTCTCTCGCTTTGCTTGTCTGCTTTTTCACCAAATCTGCCACCTTGCCACTTGTGGCTCTTTGCCAAAGTCGAAGTGATCGTGAAAGGTAAAGGTTTTGAGTTGATTCAGGACGTTGAGATAGCCACAGCAGAGCAATGGGAGACATGGAATGAAGGACTTTGAGACATGCTTCAGAAAAGTGGCAAGAAATGGGGTCTTCAAAGTAAGTGAAAGTATTTTGAGGGGAATTAATGGTAGTGTGTCTTTTACTTTAATATGTTTTTAAATCCTCTAATGTTTTGATCACGCCTCATAAAAAAATGCTGTTTCCATCTACAAACCAAATTGTGATATTAACATTTTTTGTTTTCATGTGTTATTATTCTATGTAGTGTAGATTTACCTTATCTTTATTCAGTGCATAGTTGTGCAAGTGAGATCATGCAGTTTTTTAAATGAGAAGTTGATGATTCTCTGATAGTGACACTCTGACCTCGAATACCAACTGCGAGACCAGTGGTTCTAAGACCACACTCAGTCTTGATGGTTAATTCAAGACTTAACGAACAGCGGACAAACAATGAAGCTGTCTTATTATGGTTACAGTTTGTTCCTACCTTATGGTAGATTCATTCTGGGAATCATTCATGGGCTGAGTCCAGGAGTGCTCCCAGCATGAAGTTTCCAGTTTTCTTCTAGTAGACTTGTGAGCTGCTCTAACTTCCTTCTACACTGCTGTATAATGATCCTGATGGAGTATTGCCCCGCCAAAGAAGCTCTGCATTCACAGTTACTACTGGGCCTTGGTTAGGTCTGAACTCATGTATGGCTGGCCTTAGTTTCCAGCCCTCAGAGGTAGAGCCGTTATTGTGAGCGTGAAGCTGTGTGTTAGCACTGACTATCTGTGGTGGCCTCAGTATCTTCAGATAACAAAGATGCTCTTATCAGGTACGATGTTCTAAGGGTTTAAGAGTAGCTCAGAGGTGCTGAGGTCAAAGGCCAGACCTCACTGGAGCAAGTCACTGTGTCACGGTGTTACACTTTTAAAAATGCATTTTCTTTGTATATTATTTATGTAAAATTATTTTAGTTACATTATTATATGTGTTACAGAGAGATTTATAAAATGCATGATGCAGTTTAATAATAAATCAAACACCCATAGCTACAGAAAACGTTTCCTTTACTTTAGGGGCTTATGACCCTCCTCAATTTTATCCCTCTCCATGTGAGAAGTAACCTTATCCCAAAATCTTTGCTTAGACATTAGCTTTTTAAAAAAATAAAATAGCTTTACCAATAGTGTACATGTTTACAAACAGTTTGATATTGGCTAGGTTTAAATTTTACATGATTAAAATCAAATTACATTAATGCAGTTAGGTATAATCTGTTCATTTCCATTGTGGTGTAGGATCAGATTTTTTGAATGTCGCACTTCATTAAGTGCTTGGTTGATAGCTGGGCAGCCTTCCTGCTAAATCTGATCCACTGCCTATTTCATAAAAAAAGTTTTATAGGACAATTGCAGGGGCATTTGCTTATGTATTGTCCATGTCTGCTTTTGTGCTACAGTAGCTGTGTTGGTAGTTGTGACAGAGGTTGTAAAGCTGTGTATCAGTCTCTACTTTGAGTGTGAATTATATGTTTATACCAATTATTACTCTTTTCTCAGCAGTGCTTGCATGTTCCTGCTTTACAAACTCATCAGTTATTGGTGTTTTACAAAATTCCATTTTGATTTTTGTAAGTTATCATGTTTGGGATTTGTTGGCCTCCTTCAATTTTCAACATTTTGTTTTCAAATATGCTTATTTCTTTCTGATTTACTCATTGGTCCTCCTGATGGGCTTCTTAAGATATCCTTACTCATCATCTATTTGTCTTAACCTAGTATTTTTCCATCTTTTTGTCTCTTTAATGTGTTTTGGATAAATTTGCCTCGCATGTCTCCAGTCTTTAATCTAATATGCAATACATGTGTTGAGTTTTTTTTTTTTTTACTTTGAATAGTTTTAAACTTTCTAAAAGTTCTACTTTTTTCTTCAAATCATTTTTCTTGTCTTTAATCAGTGTCTTGGGTTTTCTCCTTGCCCCATCCAACATTTCAAGCTCTTCTTTCATTTCTATAAATAGTTATTTTATTTTCTTCCATGATCATTACTTTTTCTCTTTCAAAAAAGCTCACAAATGCTTTTAAGATTAAAGATATCTTTTTTAGATAGTTCTGGAATGTCTCTATACTGTCTGAAGTATACATGTAGAACTTGTTTCATTTAATTCCCATATGATGTTTCAGAGTAATTCTATTTTGATTTTTTTGTTAATATCCTGAACTTCTTTGAATTTAACTTTATCTGTAGGTTTTGTTTTTAAATATAATTTACTTTTGCCCCAAAATAACAGTAATTCAGGGATTCATATTAATCTTACTACATTGATAGTCCAGATATGTCTTAATAATTCACCGTCTTAATTTTCTTTCCCATAAAGCTTACCATATATCGTTTCATCTTTTTTATTTTTCATTCTTTTAATTGATTTTACATGAATTTTGCCCATTTTCCTATTAGACTTCCTGATATTCTAATTATTTTAGATGCTTGTTTATATTTGAAAGAAAAGTAACACTGAATTTTAAGGCAGACCGTTTTACCTCATCTTGCTTGCTTTTTGTTTTGAGTGTATTGGTATTTCTTTTCTAATGTTAGTTATAAATTTTTCACAGTTTTTATGTTTGAATTGGTTTTTATGTTTGAATTCTCTAACTAGTGATGAGTTAATGTGCCATATTCAGTTGTTCGTATTTTTGGTGTTAACATTAATATTTATTCATCATCTGCATCTTCCTCTGTACATGATGTGAAGTTTAATTTTATTCCTTCACTGTCACTTATTTCTTAGCCCTTTGACTTTATACAGTTACTGTGTTTTTTGCTTGCTAGATCAGTCTCCCACTGAGT
The DNA here is from genome assembly GCA_004365215.1 of Cuniculus paca. NCBI lineage: Eukaryota > Metazoa > Chordata > Mammalia > Rodentia > Cuniculidae > Cuniculus > Cuniculus paca. Next base: position 24,681 of record RJWT010001138.1, read on the forward strand.
TATCCTTTTTAATTCCATATGTATCTATTACTGGATCTTTGAGATCCTTTATTTCGGCTTGGGCTATTTAGGCATCGACATTTCTAATATAGGTAGCCCATATTTGTGACTCCTTGTGTCCAGTGATACGTGAGGAAGCTGATGATGAGAATATAGAACATGTCCTTTGTTCTACATCTTTAGGTGATACATGTCCTGAAGTCTAAGAAATGTAGAACAAGAATAAAGTTTTCTGAGTTTTATGAAAAATGAAGTCTTTACCTACAGATAAAATGATACAGTTATCTACAGGCCAGATTATATAGATGTTCAGTAAATTTTTAAAAAATTAATGGGTTTTCGGTAGCAAGTTCTGAGTATGGTCAAGAAATAATGTGGTTTGAACATGAAAATATAATACTAAAATAAAGAGTAAACTGGCAAAAAACATATATAAAGCTGCAAAAGTATCTTTCTCTACCCCCAAAGCCCTTGAGAATATCATGAAACTAGATATCTAAATACCAAGGAAATTATAAATGATGTTAGCAAATTTTAGTAATATCTGACCCCTTTGGAAATTGTATTATGAAAAATTTTTCCTAAAGTGGGACTTTTAAGATTTAGTTACATGCAAATTTATTTCTTAGCATGTTGTCTACAATACTTCTGAATAGTAAAGTACTATTGTTACTTGTAAAAATGTTAATATACTACTTAGCAGGTCTCCAAAATGTTTTTTCTAAACTATTTAATAGCACTGGAAGATACTCTACAAGCCAATAACACGTGTTTACAAACACTGCATGCACATACTGGAGTTTTATCATTCTTTTCATTACAATGTGATGTTTCTATAGTATATCTTATATATTTTTATTTGTTTTAAATCACATGAAAATTGGCATCATTCCTATGATAGACAAATGACTATGCATTTAAAAATTAACCTTGGTGCTGGCCTAAAAATAGAGGATTTTCATGTTACAACTGGAGAAGCAAATAAAATGTATAAAGGAAATTTTCACCTTAATAATTATATTAAATATAAATTTTCTTGTATGAATTTATTTTTGATTTTATAAGTAGAACTACATCTAAAATTCCTTTGTTATCTTATTCTTTATGAACCATTTTTCCCCACTCCTTCTCTTAGCAATCTTCCTGAGCTCTTTTCGGGTGCCATATGAGGAAATCAAAACGATGATATTGGAAGTGGATGAAACACAGTTGGCAGAGTCTATGATTCAGGTAAACAAACAGTCAGAGCTTAAATTCCAATATTTCATTGCAGAATCCTCATTAAATAGAAATCTGTAAGTGAAGCAAAATTCTTAACCCAAATCATTCAACTGGAAAATCATTGTTGCATAATTAGCTTTAGCATAGCTTCTGCATTGCCAGGAGATAAAACTCTGTATCTTCCCTTAACTGCAAGCTAAATATAATGCTATCAAAATGATTACATTTCAATTATTTTAAATGCCTGTGAAAGCAAAGTCTTTAATTTTACATGTATGTTTTTGTTTTTGTTACAGTTAAGCGTAGTGGTGTCTTAATTTAAATTTTTGGAGCCTTTATGGAATGTTTTTCTTAGGCTTATAAAAATTGCATTATCGTTTAGGCGAGTAAGGAAGTTTCCATTATTTACCTTTACCAACAGCCCTTTCTTGAATCCTTGAGTTGTTGGTGTTCCTCTGAGTAAGAGAGATTGTTCACCTAGTACTCTACTCATTCAGTAGTCTTACTTACTTACTTATTTATTTATCTATTTGAGATAGGATCCCACTATGTAGTTTAGGCGCTCACTATGTAGGCGAGGCTAGCCCCGGAACTCAAACTTGTGGTGATCCTCCTGCTTCAGCCTCCTGAATGCTGGGATTGAAGGTGTGTAGCACCATGCCTACCTAAAGACCAGAGGATTTTTAAAATGGATTTTATCTTCAGATTTTTTTTATTGAATGCTAGTGTGGTACCAGGGTCACTTTCCAAATTCCATATAAGAAATTTTTTTTTATATCTGCATAGAATTTAAAGTGGGAGAATCATAACACTAATGACTTCAGGAAAGAATCTCTTCAGTTTATGCCCCTTTACTATTACAGCTGTAATGATATCAGTAATACAAAATTCAAAAATTACAAAATAATTTTCTACGAATAACAGAAAATAAAATTATTTGTTAGTGTCATGAAGCAATTAAAATTATTCTACATGTTTTAATTCATCAATAAATGATGTCTTTAGAAACTTTTTTGAGTTTACCCTGTTAATATGCCTTCTAAAAAGTAGTAATGTTCATACTCACTTAAAACTTATGTGTGTGTCTCTAAGATTCATAAACTACCTTATTTGTTAACACTTCTGTAAGCATTTTTCTCCCTTTCGGCAGTTTTTTTTTAAGTTGAATTTTGATATTTATTGTTGTTGATTGTGTATGTGGCTTCTTGCTGGGAGCAGATGCCATGTTCCTTAAAGAAAAATTTTTCTATTTAATGCATGTTTGTATTTCTTATAATGAATATGTTAAATATTTACAGAATAGCTTTTAATTTGATTACATGAATGTTTTGAATGATCATTTGGTTTTTGTTGTCTACAGATAGAAAAAAGATCATTTGCGTTTTAAAATTCCTGTTGTGAATAGGTTTAGCTTCTTACAATTTCTCAATGTATTAATTTTCTATTGCTGCTATAACAGGTCACCACAAACTTCATAACTTAAAATAATGCATATTTATTAGGTGACATTTCTGTAGGACAGAAATCTGGCCTTGGTCTCACGGGGTTGAAGTCATGGTGCTGGCTGGCCTATGTTCATTTTTGTAGGCTCTAGTGAAGAATTGTGTCTTTCTCTTTTCCAGCTTCTTGCGCATCCAGCAGTGTTGCATCTCTCTCTTTCTTGGTTACAGCTCTGTTGCTGTATCTCCTTCTTCCACTTATAAGTATTTTTGTGATTACATCGGCCACACTCAAATAATCTGGGAAAACTGCCCTAATTTGAGATCAACTGATAGCAACCTGGAGTCCATCTATAAATTTAATTCCCTTTATCAAGTAACCTATATTTTCATAGATGCTGAGAAGTATACCTCAGATTGGGTGTTGTTATTGCATAGTATACTTAATAAATATAAGACAAATATGAGTTTAAAACCTAAAATATTTTTGAACATAAATTTTCCATATATTCCTTAAAAATAAGAATTTCATGCTATTTGAACTCTTTAATTTTAAACATATTTTCTCAGTTTTTTGTTTTTTTTTTTTTTTTTTTTGCAGCACCAGGGATCAAACTCACAACCTTGTGCTTGCCAGGCAGGCACTTTGGCTGCTGAGCTAAATGCCCGGCTATTTTCTCAGTTTTAATGCTAAGAACTGCCTAGTTTAAACAAGGCTTGGACACAGAGTATTAACTTGTAGTAAGCATTATTTTTGGCTTTGTTCACTGTGATGTTTTTATTGCCTAAATCTGGTTATTTATTTCTATGTAATAAGAGATCTGTAGTATATTATTTTTAATGGCATTTTTACACATGATTTTTTATCTATTTAAAATAAATGCACATAATTAAAAGACTATTCCACCAAATTTTATTAATTTCTGTTAGAAATATTTTTTGTATTTACTATGTGCAGAGTAGCTATTAGACTCTATCAGACATAGGCTTCACCTTCTTGGAATTTATATTTCACCAAAAGAAATGACGTTTCCCACAAGATAGAGTGTGTTTTATGAAGTTGATTTAGTACTACAGAATGTATTTGGAGAATGCATTCTGTGTATATGTGGCGGCAAGGTTATTTAAAGGTGAATAAGAGGTGGATGTAGGAAAGGCAGGCAGAATTCTATAAAAAGTACAGCTATAGGCAGTTATTCTGGCACTGCTAACACTGGGTCGTGAGAGAAAAGTACATGTGTTTGGAGAACTTGCAGTATTTATTTTGACAAGAGCTTTAAGATTTATCCAAGGTATGAGAAATTTGTTAAGGTGAAAATAAAGGCATGTTGGCCCATGCATTTATAAATCATGATCATTTTTCAACATTAGAGTGCAAAAATAGTAAGATAAAATTAATAAACTTATGTTGAAAGGTTGAAGTTAATTATATTAACTAAATTATTTATAGAGATTTGATAATCATTATCTCCAAGAAACACTGAAGAAATTCAGAGCCCAAGTGTAATGAATAACCTGGACAATGCAACTGTCAACAAGAATAGATAAACGAAATATAAATAACCAAGTCTTTTTGTCTCAGGCAATTCCAAGAAGAGAAATTTCAATAGTGCAGGGAAATTATAAACCTGTATTGTTTTTGTTCTCCCTGCTAGTATTAATAGTATTTTCTCTTTCCTTGGCATGAACATAAATTCTCACTTTTTGTTGTTGTTATTGGCCATCAACATAGTTTTTGTACAAAGATATAGAGTGAGTCAGCGCATTAATTACTTTTCCACCACTTGGACAAAATACATGACACTACAGCTTAAAGGAGATGGTTTTTGGGCTTATGGTTCCTTGGGGTTTAGTCCATGGTCAGTTGGCTCCAAGACAGAAAAAGCATGCAGAAAGACATGGTAGAAGACAGCTATTCACTCCATCACAACCTGGAAGTAGAGAGAGAGGGGAGGTAGTGAGGGACTGGCAGAAGAATATACCCTCCCAGGTGTGTGCATGCCTCAGGGACCTGCCTCCCACCAGGCCCCATGTCTTAGCATATGACTCTTTGGGAAACATTTTAGATCTAAACCATAGCTGTTCAAATTTTTTCTTTGATCTAACCACTTTTGATGCATACATGCTCTTTAACCAAAAACATCTTTGGAGATTTTTTCTGCCAATGTGTAAATAAGTAAATCAACAAAAAGCATGCTGCAGATTTGATTATAATTCGTACTAGACTTTAGGCTTATACAGAAATTACTGGCATTATAATTTGGAATTGTGAGCACCAACTACTTTTTTTCTCCCCTCAATTTCATTATCAACATACTATCAAGTTGTACTATTATGGTTGATCATGTTTTGACAAGGAAGATCTATGTAGACTTTGTGGAAATTGCTTAATCCTTTATGTTCTACTTGCAGGGCATATTTTTATATTCTTTAACCCTTCTTCAGGTGATTCTCTTTAGGTATGTGAGTTGGGAGGGTGGGAAGTACACAAAGGAGCTAGGGCATCCAAGTGAACCTATGATTTTCAGACTGTAGATGGTATAAGCAAGGACTGTTTTTAGTCATGAGCAGTTCAATTCCTGAAGGATCTCTTTATATGCTTTTTTGTCTACAGGATATGTCCTGTGTGTTCAGTGGTCTTTCCATTTTCCACACCAGAAAATTTGCTTTGTCTTTAATTTAAAGATATCTTCAGTTTTTATTATTAAAATATAATTTACTGGTCAATCTTGTAAGCACTGCTGTTTCAATTCCCTTGATTTCTTTCTTTCCTATTCTTTTCTTTGCCTTTTAGTAGCAATATGATTTCTATTATTCCCTTGAATAAAGTGTTAAGGTATGTTTGGCTTTCCCTTAAATATCTGACATTTAATTTCCCTAACATAATGGATCACATTTATGTAAGTGAAAAAGCCTTTCCTTTGTTATTGGTCAAATTCTTCTTTCTCAATTGTCAGCCAATCAAATAAACATTCAGTAGTACTTGACTTGAGTATGTAGTAACTCTGGAATAGAAAAAAGGAAAATTGACTATTTTCAAGATATAGAAAATATTGCTTTAGGCTTAATATAACAGATGTTGCCTGGGGAAAGAAGGTAAACAGTAACTTCTTCACTGGTTTCCTTTCCATAGCTAAGTAATAAATTATTCTACAATTTGAGTAATACATCTAGTAAAGATATTTTCTTTTCATTTTAATTTTTAGAACTTAATAAAACATCTTCCTGATCAAGAACAATTAAGTTCTTTGTCTCAGTTCAAAAGTGACTATAACAACTTAAGTGAACCTGAGCAGTTTGCTGTTGTGGTAAGTACTGCGTGTCAGGGTTAATTAACTCTTAAGGGGATTTTTGTGCTGTGCAGACCAGGAAAAAGAAAATGTAAAGCTTTTCTATGTCACTCTTTCATACATTTAATGTTTATCTTGCTAAGCACATTCATAAGAAAGGATGATTTAAAATATATATTGAAACTCTGGCAATAAGTGAGGTTTAAGAGGCTATATATAAATTTTATACTCTCTATTTAATGTCAGAATGTAAAATGAAAACTTGCACTCCTTGTGAACAGAGTGCATTCGTGATTTATTCTAGAACTGTGCTTTCCAAAATTCCATGAGTAGCTTCAAATTCATGTTTTAATCTCTCACTTGTATTCATCTCTCAGTTTGACTCTGAAATTAGAAATACATTATAGTCTCTCAATAATGAGAGTGAAAGATGCATTCAGTTTTTAAAATCTAAGTTCTTTGATAATCATCTTGTTCATCCCTGTTTCATGGGAACTGAGGTCTAAAGAGGTAAAAAGTTTTGCCAATAGTGTGTACTAGCTGTATTACAACTTAAAATGAAGATTTTTATTGGGTTTTTTTCCCTCTGCTCGTTTCTCGTATCATTACATGATCATTTGTAGGTTTGTTACACTCAGTCATCACGAAGATAAAGTACTGATTTTTTTATAGGATTATTTATTGTTTCATCTTTAGTTATGTTAGCAACCTCCAGAGCTAAGATGGAATCATATTGGATATAACTTTAAAAATTCAGATTGGGTAATTTATCAGGTGTATCTGTGCTTCATTCTTAGCATGTTGTCGGCCTTTGCTACTACACCCCTTCCTTTATTTTCTTAAACCAACCCTACTCAGCTCATCTACCCATAAAATTCCAAGAAGCGGAAATTGAAAACAAAAGAACAAGAAGCAGGGCTTGTTCTTAGTCTCACAATCTTATAATTTTTATTCTAAAATCTTTTAATCTGAAAAACACTTCATTTTTTATCCAAATGGTACAGCTTACAAGTTGAGTTCACAGCGGAAGAGCTACAATTCATAAGCAGTGTAGTATTAGGGGTCAGAAAGTTTAAAACAGTTATTTTCTTAGGTATCAGTGTGCTGTGTTGCAGGAACATTTCCATTTCAGGACATGTCAATTCAGATGGGACTTGGGGTTTATCCACTCTGTATTAGGCCAAACCTTGGTGCAAATGGAGAAATGTTGCTGGAAAATATTTATTATGGACAATGTACAAAATGTTTTAGTCTTCTCTTACTTATGAATGTTTATGAATACTATGCTTTGGTTTGTGTGGTACTGACTCTTATAATTATTTTAGTGTTTATATAAGGATGAAAACTCAAGAAAAAAAAATTTTTTTTTTCCCTGTGTCTTTTTACCATTTCCAGTCTGGCTTTTTTACTTCTCAAACCCCTTTCCATCCTCCCCTCCCCCAACAGAGAAAGCTTACTAAAAGATGTGAACAGTTCTTATTAATTAATTGAAAATATATTGGGAAGAGTATGTTAAACAGTGTGGAGCAACTAACGTTTTCTGTTCTCCTTTCTAGATTAAAAACTTGTTTAATTTTGCTATTTCATTAAGGTATGGTCTGATTTCAGTTTATCAGCTATCTAATGATCATATGATAGTTTGGTGATTTTAGGAAATTGTTTATAATTACCATGTAGCTGTCTCCTAGATCCCCATAATATGTTTCAATTTTAAAATAACAGATTTTGAAATTATGTTTGTATCAAAAATGGGCAACTAATGTGAGGTTAGCTAAATTTCTCATTTCTACAAGATTTTTATTTTGCCAGAAAAAATTTACTTTTTAAATTCAGCCTTGATTTAAAATACTAATTATTTCAACCTGAAAAATCATCACAGAATCACCGTTAAATGATTTGGACTTAATGTCACAACTCCTCCAACATTAGAGTTTTGTTTTGTACCACAGATAAACTTACTCTCATCTCTTTTTAATCTATAGGTTTTGTAGACTGATACTGCCATTTCTAACATTTTCATGTTAACCAAAATTCGTAAAGTTTTGTAATTTGCCAGGTAGAATTTTTCTCTATTGTTAGGTAAATTTATTAATTTGATTCATATGAATTACAAATTTCACCCAAAATGTATTTTCTTCATACTCCCAGGCTTGAGAGAATGGGTGAATTTAGTGAAGTTGTTTGCATTTTAGCATCAGCTTTAAATCTCCATAAGAACTACATATTTAAAAAAAAGATGCACTACTACGAGTATGTTGGTGTTCCTTTGCATTATTTTCTCTTTGATAGAAAGGCAGTATGCAATATTAAATATCCAGAATGTTAGTTAACAGTGCCAGTTAAAGATCAATTAATTGAATATTCAGAGATTTGATATTCAAATTATAAACATGTTTATAGTTATGTATTATTTACAATTTTCCAGGGCTCTATGTCTTATAGAATACGATATACAAATTTATTATCAGAAATGCTATATGTAATTGCTTCTTGATCTTTAGCTAAGATCAATGTATATTTGTTCTTATTTGAAATGTTAATTTCCATGAAATTACATGTTCTTGAACCTTTTTTCCCAAGTTCCCTATAATACACTGTTTCATATCCATCTGTCTTGCTTTTATAAATGCTTTAATGCTCGTTCTTTTTCTAATTAAGAGTTTTAAATGATAATAGTAGCCATGAATACTTTTTTTTTTGGTTGAAGTTTCAGGGATTGAACTCCAGACCTTTCAAAATTAGCTACATTCCTCTGTCCCCCATTTCCCCATGGGGGTGTGTGTGTGTGTGTGTGTTTGTGTGTGAGTTGAAGAGGTGGGCGGGGCTGAGGACTGAACCCAGGGCCTTTGTACCAAGCTATATCCCTAGTTTTTTCTTAGTTCTTATTTTGAGACAGGGTCTCCCTAGGTTGCTAAGTTTCAGAGGCTGGGAACGAATTGCAGTCCTCCTGCTTCTGCCTCCCAGAATTCTGGGGTTACAGGCATGTGGCACCACACTAGGCAAGCAACATGGATCCTTTTATGGTGCAGAGAATTAAGTTGTTTATCTGGTGTTTCTAGTAATTCAGAATCTTAAGGTACCTTCCCAAACTAATTCTTTTCATGGTCCTTATAACAAGGCAAAGGACCTTTGCCCAGTACAGTTCTCCAGGTATTTTAGAGGTGACCATCCATGTATGTGGTAGAGTAGTGACATGTGGTGATAGGTAGTCTAGTAGCACTTTTGTTATTCATTTTTTCCCCTTCTTCCCTCCTTCTTCCTATTTCTTTCTTTCTCTTCTCCCTTCCCTCCACTCCCCTCCTTTCCCTTCCCCTCCACTTCCTTTCCCTTCTCTCTCCTAGGTTTAAAAATGTAAGTTATATTTTTAACATATAATTGTATATACTCATTGAGTACAGTGTGATATTTTGATATACATACACATTGTGTAATGACCAAAGCAGGGTAGTTAGTATGTATAACATCTAAAAGCTTTATCATTTCTATGTAATAATAGCATTCAAAATCTTGTCTTCCAGCTGTTTTTGAAACACAGAATTGAAATCCAGTGGTATGTATTTAGGGGCTTAGATCTTAATGATATTATTGATTTGTTTCTGTAGCTGATCATATATTTATATATTGTATATTTTTAGGAGGTTTTGTTGTATGAAAAACGTAAACTGAAGAAGCTTTTATTTACATCTAGGAGACTAAAGAACTCTCCTAAATTGTATTTTATTTATTTATTTTTTTTCTGGTATCAGGAACCGAACTCAGGACCTTGCACTGGTCAGGCAGGTGCTTGCCACAGAGCTTATAGCCCCAGCCCCTCTAAATTGTATTTTAAAGGAGTGCTCTGGGAAGTGGTTGATCTCTTATCTTTTTCTAATGAATAAGACAGTTTACATTGTGTTTTTGTTTGTTGGTTTAGATTCTATCAGAGGACAAAGATTTTGTCTGATAGGCTTAATTTGAAATATTGTTTTCCCTGAACAATTTAGGAGAAAATTTTAATAAATTGGTCTATATTTTGGATTAATAGTCTTTTGTTTTATTCAAAACATGTAACACATAAAGAAATGAAAAAATATATTTAGTAGACACAAATTGAATTAGTTGCCTATATTTTTTCTCAGATTTCTTGCTTCCCACTTCAACCATCCTCCAAAATATTGCCTACTTGCCAATGGTTGGTTTTTATGGATTAGAATCAGACTTTAGTTGTATGACTGCATTTTTTATTTGCAAGGTTTCTTTGATCAATAAGCCATTAGGTAAAATCACTCTGTTCACAGTGGCACTGTTTTAACTGTGTGAAAAATGAGTTATGTAAATATTCAATGGGATCAGAAGATTAGCTGAAGTTTGGAAAGAAGCCTAAAAATTTGCATGTGAAGCTTGGTGTTTGAGACTTTCTTTGATTAAAAATTCTAGTTTTTTGAGTATTTGTCTCTGTATCATGTAATTCTCTTAAACTGCCTGTTCTTCAAAGGAAATCACACATTTGTAGTAAGATTGAATCAAACAAATGTCCTATTTATGTACTGTATTTTGATCTGCTACCATTTGGTGTCACTGTAGGGCAGGACTTTTAAACTCTGCACAGTGGAGGGCTCTTTTTTTTTAATGAAAAAATGTAGAAATTTCATGCATATCTCTCTGCATTAAAAATGCTCAGTTTTAAAATATACCATGATATTCTTGTTGTACAATATTCAAATAACATAAAAATTATTGAATACAATGTGTGCGTCCCTTTTCCCACTACCCCACTTCATTTCACACACATTGTTATTCTTAACAGTTAGCGACTTCTAATTCTGTTTCCCTGTGTTTACCAATGTATGCATGTTCGTAAGAACATTTTGAAATTGCATTGTTGTGAAACCTTTTGTACCAAATATTTTGAAGATGTTTCCTGTTGTACTGTTTTAAAACTCATGTAGTGTGCCATAGCCTATATATTATGATTTCTTTTTAATTATCCTCTTAGTGAAGGGTGGTTTCTTGCTTCTCCACCCTTAAGATTGTATAAAAGAAACTTCCTGCATATGTCTTTGTATATTTAAAGGTACCTTATCATGATCGTTATTACCTGGCCCAGCTTTAAATCTTGGCTGTATTTCTCATTAGCTCTTTGATCTTATATAGCTATATGATCTTACATAGTTACTCACTCTTTGGTACTTTAGTTTCCTTCTTTATGAAATAGGGCTCTCTTAGTTTTCTATTGCTGGTAAATGAATTACCAGAATCTTAGCAACTTATAACAGCACAAATTTATTATGTTTCAAATCTGGATGGAGATCAGAATTTTGTAATGACTTGGGAGAGCCACAATCCTGTTGAGCTCTCTCAGGGGAGAATCTATTTTTCTGCTTTTTCAGCCTTTAGAGGCTGCCCGCATTCCTTGTCCCATGGTGCAGCTTCATTCTTCTGCTCTTTTGGTCCCAACTCCTTCTCTGACCCTCCTGCTTCCTTCGTATAAAGACCCTGTGATTATGTTGGGCCTACTTGAACAAGTTAGGGTAAACTTCCCATCTCAGGGATCTTCCTTTTACCTGTGACATCCTTTTGCTGTGTAAGGTAATGATATAGGGGAATGAAACTCCCAACCTACGCTATGTTCAGTATGAGTTCGTGTTCTCCAAAATCGTAAAATGAATTTTAGGAACAACGGAGGTTAAGAACAGGATATATTTATTAAGAGAAAGAAAGCTGTCTGAGAGGGAGAGACAGAAGGGGTCCCGAGTGGGTTGCCAAAGGCTGTCTCTTTTCTAGGGACTTTTATACAGTAAAACCACTAAGTGAGGCAGGTCTAAGGTGGGAAAAACATGAGAACTTGCAAGGTGGGCATAAGGTGGGACAGAACTACAGTCAACCAAAAGGATTAATTGCTCAGGTAAATTTGATTAAATTGGGACAAATGGGGAAGCAGTCACTTAGCAAGTGGGCATGCTTAAAGAGCAGTGACTCTTCCCATAGGGGATTGGGATGGTGACTCCTGGCTTTCTCAGGGTGATAGAGACATGTTTAGAATATTGATCCTTAGGATGTGGGTGTATTTGTTTGATCTTTTGTCTTGAGGCCTGGCCCACAGCAGGAGGTGTCTGTCTCCCCCACAGTTGCAAGGTATTTGGCCTTCTGCACTGGCTCCTTCGAGGACCTAGCCCCTGTCTGACTGCCTGTAGTATTTCTATCTAACTCAGCTGCCTGTAGCAGTAACATACACTATAGTGTTGGGGGTTGAGCTGGCAGACTATTTAGCCTGTCATAGGGACAGTAAAAGGTTCCTGCCCCATTATACTTTTTATTAAATAATTTGATGTAATAAGTATGCATAAATTGTTTTCCAATCATAATCTTCATAAAGGTTAGCTTTTGTTATTATGAATTACATTATCATTTCTTTGGAAAACAGAATCAGAATTTAAAATAAGTCAAAGAGATTTTTTTTTTTTTTGAGATAGGATCTTGCTGTGTAGTTTGGGCTGGCCTTGAACTCACCATGTAGCCCAGCCTGGCCTCCAACTCATAGCAATGCTCCTGCCACAGCCTCCTGAGTGCTGGAATTACAGTTGTGTGCCACCACACCCAGTGCGAAAAGCATTTTTAATCTTGATAGTTACTGCCATATTGCCATTCTAGGGTACACGTAAATTTACTATATATGTGGGATTTTTTTGTTGCACTGTGTGTGTGTGTGTGTGTGTGTGTGTGTGTGTGTGCTTGTCTGGGTGATATTTTCAAGATTACGAGGTTTCTTTTTGTACCAAACCTGATACTTATTACTGTTTTTCTTTGTTTTCTTTATATTTCCAGGTTGAGATTAGAGCAATTATTATATGTGCATATACTATATTTCTTCTTATAATTCTTTGTTAGCATTACTTATTTTTCTATTCCATTCCTGTCTTTATAGTTTGTAGGCACTTCTTACATATCCATACACTATTACTTTGTAAACATTTGTGACTTTTCCCTCTGCCTCTCAGAAATCGTGTATCTTTTATTTATGAGATCTGCTGGATCTTGCAGTTTTGAGTTTGGATTTAAAAATGAATTGAAATAAAACAGACTCGTATTACTTACTCCTACAGATATGCCTATAGGTGCACAAATAGTACTTTGTATAAATAGGAACATAGAAAATAGCAAACTGATTAATCAATTCTTTGATTTGATAATATGGCAAACCTTAAGAAGATGTAAAACAGGGAATGAAATTCCAATTATTATCTTTTACAGATTCCCTGAATTTCTTTAGTTATTCCTCAGAAGTTTTACATTTATGTCTAAAATTCTTAAGAGCTTAGGCCTTCTGTTCCTCATTGCTTTATTGAGGTATAACTGATTTTTTATGAATGGAACATACAGTATTTAGACTGTAGGTTGGTATTAATTTGACCTGTGAATACACCCATGAAGCATCACCATAGTCAAAATGATGAACGTGTCCATCACCACTGACTGTTCCCTGGGGTCCTGTGTACTTCCCTTCTCCCCAGTGGGCATCAGATATTTAAGTGAAGCCTTCCTGCTTGGAGCTTCATTTTTGCTAAACAATTCGCTATGCTCGGAAGGTCCCCTGCTCAGGCCTGTCATTGTACATTGTTTTGTTTCTTCTCCCTTTGAGGAAGTCTCCTTGGAAAGCTTCCCCTCAGACTTTTTTTTTTTTAATACAAATGTCAATATTCTTTTTCTTTGTTACTATAATCCCTGAACATATCTTTAAATGTCGCTTTTTGTCCTGGAAGATAAATGGAATTTTAAGTCCCAATTTAGGGCAAGCATTTCAGCTTCATCTGCATGTGACACATTTTCTAACAAGGTGATCATGTAATATTGGTTAAATGAATCTAGGAAATAAGGAAGAGATAAATGGAAAAGATGGGAAGAACATGGCAAAAATAATAATAATAATATGAAAATTCACTTTTAAAGTGATAATTTTTCGAGGTGATTATTTTAATTTTTGTTACAAATGAACCTGTAGAAAATGTCTCTATGAGTAAGAATGAATTCAAAAGTAGATCACAAAACAATACCTTTGATCATAAAAGTCTGAATTTACTCTTAAAAAAATTCCCAGAACTCGCTATTCTAACGAAAGAAGTCAGTTAACTTGTATGCTGTACAGTGTTCTGCTGCCCTCTTGTATCTCACCATGCAGTAGACTTTTTCTTGATCCTTCTTTAACTCAGAAGGCCGTATTGTTTGTGTGAATACTATTCTCTAAAGATGTTAAGGAAATTATTATTAGGATAAGAATGATGGATTACTGAAACACCTTGAGAAAAGACCTATAAAGACACACTCCAGGACTTGAGTATGTTTGAGCCTTTTTACATCCCTTATGTGTTGACTATTTAAGAGCCTTGTTTCTCAGAGTTAGTGCTTCAGTACTCATAAGAGAAGACATGGAGTGGGTTAGATATAATTTCTTCAAGAACTCATTTTGGCTTCTTATGTTTACTACTTCCTTTTCTCTTTAATAATTCATCTTGCATCTTGTCTGTCAATTACGTAAGTTGTGCAAACTGGAATCTGCTGTCTTCTCTTGAAAAATGCAAGTTCCATTTACCTTCTGCGCCTGCCGCGTTTTGGTACCTGTCCTCCTTTCCAAGGTCATTCAAATTCCATAATACTTTTAGATAGCAATCTGGCAATTTCATCTATAAATCTTTCCTTACTCAGCACATTGTTTGGAATGATGATTTTTAAATTACTATATTCATAGCTATTTAAATCTTAGAAGCATTCTTCTCTTAAAATTGCAAACATGTAGCCATTGTTTTTAATTGTTCTCATTACTTGAGTTTGCAGCCTCTTGAAAAATGCTTCTCTCCAGGTCCAGCACTCATAGAAGCTCACTATCACATATTGTTTTTCTCTCACCTACTCCTGGGCTTATTAATTTGGCTTTGCTTTTGAGTTATCATAGACTTTTACCCTAAAATTCTTCAGACAGTTTATGGTTCTATAATTTTCTGTTCAGTCTGATTTCTGCCTATATCTCATTCAGTTGCCTAAGTCAAAACAGTCACAATGCTATTTGAACTTTTAATTAAACTAAATTTTGCTGTTGTATGTAAAATCAGCTGTCAACTGAAGGATAACTTTTATTTTACCCTGTCTAACATATTATTTTCTCTGAAGACTTTTTCCTCTAAGATTTGTTCTTGATTCTTTCTATGCATGATACAGTAGAGTTGCATGTTGACAGAACACATAAAAGACCATACATATCTTTATATGTTTTATAGTCCAAAATAATGCATATGAGATTTATGTATTTAAATATACTGACATTCACAGAAAATTTGAGGATTTTTTAATAATTGAACTCAACATTGCCTTCCTATTGAAAGAGTGGGTGTATTTAAGAACTTTCCTAATATTAATTTGAACTCTCATTAGATAATTCTAAAGAAATGACTCCAGGTAGCAACTTTTCCATTAGTGTATGTCCCAGCCTTTTGATTTTATAGGGGCTTAGGTTTTATGGGGGAATTTAGACCTTTAACTTACATTACACTTCTGTCTGATATGTTTCATTTGAATACTTTGTCTTCATAATTCAGCAGTAATTAATTCATCATTGACTTATTTGATGAATTTGAACACCTGATGTGTGTTAGGCATCACTATCAGCTCGGAGTTTATTTCAATGAACATGTCTCTTAATTCCTTCTTACATTTTTAGATTGGGACAGTAATAATTTACAGAAAAACGTGTAATCATGTAATATCAGCTCTGAGTCCATGCTCCATAGGAAGTGGTAGAGTGGGAGAGTGAGAGCATGTGTCACTAGGATAATTACGGAGGCCTTTAACAAGAGGTACTGACTGGGCTGGAGCCTGAGTGGCTTGAGTCAGGTGTGTGGGTAATTCGAGGAAGCATGTTGTAGACAGAGGAAACCACCATGTTGAGACTGTGAGGGATCAGTGAGTTTGGTGATGGGAAGACAGTGTCTACAGCAGAGTGACTGAGAGGGAGTGGTAGGCCACCAAGGCCTTGCAGCCATGGTTTAAGGCCTGGGGATTTTATTCTAAGTAGCTGCTCAGATTTATAAACAAAGGATTGAAATGATAACACTGCTACTTTAGGAGTGTTATTGTGGCAGTTGAGTGTGGAAACACATGGCAGGGTGGGGAGGATAATTGAAGCCAATGTTCGGTTACAGTGCTATTTGAATGATTCCATTATTAAGGTGTGAATCAGTGGTGGCTTGACAGGCTTGACTGCAATGTCTGAGTACTTTTGAAAATAGGGAGCATAGATTTTCTACAGCTTGCATTTGCAGTATAGGAGGAATCAGGGACAGCTTCCAGCTTATTAGCCTATGCAGCTGGCAAGGTCAGAGTTCATACTTGTAGAAAGGAAAAGCCTTGCAAGAGGAATGGATTGTGAGTGTGGGAGTGAAAATTCCTTTAAAATGTCTGTAGACATCCAGGTGGATATATGATCTATGCATGGGAAGGTAAGCTGAGAGTTCAGGACTGGATGTTTAAATTTTGGAGCCAGGAGCATGCAGGTGGCATTTAAAGCAGTGAGACGCAGTGAGATCACTGAGGGAATGAGTCAGAAGTACAGCACCCTAGGCGGTGAAAGGCCTACAAAATATGCAGACTTCCCTGTTGTTCTCCTCCATCTCCCTGGAGAGGGACTCGGCAGCAGCAAACTTTTGTTTGTGTTTGCTGCTGGTTACCACCTCTCTGAGGAAAATTGCAATCCCCGATCTAGGGAATTGTACAGGGTGATTTTATAATATGACACTGTTGCAGTTTATTTCCAAAGCTAAGCATCGACTGGAGTGAGAAGGTTATTTGGCACATGTGGACTGTGTAATTCATCAGGGACCTTTGGAAAGAAGCTAGTGGTCGTGAGAATATGTGTCTATGGAATAGAAGAAAGAATTGCTTCAGCTTCCAGACCTTGTTCTAATATGAAAGAAAATGGAGCAGTCTCTAATACTTCACAATAATAAATGTATAGTGTCTATATAATGAACTAAGATAAAGTTAAAATGCCAAAGTATGCAGGCACATTCCTTGATAAAGTAACTCATTAAATCAAGGGATTGAACTCACTTAGTTAAAATCTACATCAAAATAATAATATGAAATCCTGCCATTAAGTGGAAAAATCACTCGCATACTACCCATTGTGTTCTCGGAGAGTGGGAGGATAAGTGGAATAGAACTCTGAATGAATTCTCTTAGGAGCTTTTGTTACCCTCACTCCCTTGAAATTAGTGGAATGTCAGCTGTATGAAGTAACTCTACAATTATTTGATTTATGAGAACTAATAAAAACACAATATGATCAGAAATAAATGCTATTTCATTGAATTGCTAACAGTAGTGAGTTTCTTCAAAAAGTTTGAAATTTTAACTGAGATTTATATCTCTCCCCCTTTTTATTTGATGATAAAAGATACAAAGTTTTGCTTGTTTTTAAATACAACATGCGTAGAAACTGGCAGAAGAATTTGATGATATTGAGAAATAATGTCAAAATTTATCTTCAACACTGTCTGTTCTTGACCCAGTATCCAGTGATTAGGATGGGATAATGTTTCATCTCTACCTGTAACTCTCCTTTCCCACTGCAGAGGGAAATCCTAAGTCCTTGGAGTGGTCTGCAAGCTCTGATTGCTCTCCATCTCGTTTCTTGCCTTACCTCTGTTGTCTTCAACTAATTCATTTTAACAACATGGCTTCTATACTGTTTCTCACAGTTGCCAGTTGCATTCTAGAGGTCTGATTTTCAAATGTGTGGATCACACACTGTTTATTCTCTTCGGATCTGGCTTCCTCCAGTTACCTTCCTCACTTTCTTCTGGTTTTTTTCATCTGTCAGCCCAAGGAGGTATTCTCTGAGTGCCCTACTCAAAAATGCTTATCTAGTTGTGCCAAGTACTGTTCTTCTTCTCTTCCTCCCCGTTATTTTTTTTTCTCCCTAGTGCTCATCATTTCTGATTTACCATGTTATATTCTATGAGCTGATCTATTAGCCTGCTGCAAGAATGCTCATGATTGCGACAGCTATTCTCCAAGATGTTCACTGGTGAATTCTTAATGTTTTGAAGAATACCTAATATATAGTTAGCACCCTATAAATATTTGATGAATGAATATATGAAATTTCCCATGATTCTTTATGGATTTGTCTTAAATATTGGAAACTAAAATCATTTATATCTTGCCTTACTGAGGCCTGCCAGGCAACGTATTCATGATACTGAGTCTGGGGTAAAATAACTTTGTCTTGGTATTCTGAATGTTTTCAGCTATACTTCCTGGCTCTATTCTGACTATGCACACCTGAGTTTAAATTCTCTGTTTACCATGTACAAGCACACGTTTCTTAGCACCTTCATTTTCCTTAAAGTGTACATATAGAACCTAGGATTGTGGTGACAGTTATGGAGGAACACATATGTATAGCGCTCAGTTTTGTTAGCTGTTGGCTTCATCTGCATATTTTTATTTTGTAACAATAACATGAACTTTTTTTTCCATATTTTTATTTTGAATGTTTTGCATCTAATCTGTTGTGACCCAATTCAAAACTATTTTGTTCAAGAGCCAGACCTTTATAGTTAGAATTTTCTCTTTTCACTATTGGGTGATATTTAGCATGTTGAATGTATGCGCATTTGCTCCATTCCGTCTCAGTTACTCTCTTAGTGTTGTGGACAGCCACTAATTCCATATCCAATACTCATCTCTTGTCCTGTAGTCAGCTTTTCATGCTTTTGTTATGTCTGCTTTCTTATGTTCTTTCTCTCAGCTCCATTTTGTTTCATGCCTGACTCTTCCCTGTCTCTTTTCCATTTCTACTAACATGAGAATAAGAGTCTTACTCAAATTTTTATCCTCTTCTTTTCATTCCATACCTTTCCTTTCTGAATGATTTATCTACCCCATAATTATTTTACTTTTTGACTAATTGTTATATCTTCCAGATTTTCTGTATTTTCAATTTTAATATATGCACTCGTGCACAGAGCAACAAAGGGTTAAGTCAGGAGTTTACATAATGGTAAGTACTGACTGATGGACATTTCAGTTATGATCAGTTAGCATGACTCTCAAGTCTCATACTGAGGCATATTATTGGAACATTTTTCATGAGAATGGCCTTCAAGAATATGATTGAAATTACTAAAAATCTGATTAGGGTAATCTTTTCTTCTGATCTTACTCACACATATTGGATCCAGAAATATTTGTTAAAATCCTTCCCTTTCCTGCTCTCTGACTAGGTATATTCAAATGAGGACCTTAGTCTTAGGAATCTCCCTGAAATTAACATCACCTTGTTGCATACAATAACAACTTGATTTTTTTAAAATACAAAGTGTCCTTTTTTTAAATAGAGAGTGTACTTTAAAAAGAAATGTACTTTTTAAATAGTGTACTTTTTAAAATAGTGGACTGGAATTTTATTTTATTTTATTTTGAAATTTTAGAAGAAACAAATTCATTTAACTAAGATACTACAAAACAGCTTTCTCTTTGTTAAATCATCTTAGCCACAAGATCGCTAAAGGAAATTGAGCTTTTATTATGCATTAGTATGGTCTGATTATTTTTTTTTAATGGTATATATGACTTGTTACACTTAACAGATGAGGTTTGGAAAATAAGAACAGGGACAGAGATTAATTTTGGAGTTTCAAGTTAATAGCATTAAGTACTGCATCAAATGAGCCACCATAGACCAGGCAAAGTACTGTATTAACATAGCAATTATATTATCTGACTTTAGCTCAGTGAAGTACAGGTGGAAGGGTATGTTTATATGCATTTACCTGACATATTTATTACGATACCCTTAGGGTTACAAGAAGTGAAACTCATATGGATAGGTGACTGAACTAAATCACCTTATTTTCCCCGTCAGCAGAAGAGAAGGATTCAAACTGAGGATTTCTGACTCCAGATTTCCATATTTCATTTTGTTTCTGCCGACTATATTACTTCTAGATACAGAGCTCTCACTGCATTAATGAGAAAGTAGACACATTCAGGTCAGAGAAAGGGAAGTGGAAAGGTTTTTACAAAATAGACGTTAGTCTACATTGCAGTTTTGCTTAGGACTAATCTTGTCCCTGCATTTCTTTCCAGAACCACTTACTAAACATTTTCTTTCTTCATAAACATGGGGCCCAAGTGAGAGCAGAATCCTCTGTCCTCCCTTAAAGAGCCTTGCATAAGAGAACTCTGTGTGGCTCATTGCTCTTGTGACTGAAGGCCCTTCCCCACTTTCTATTCCCAGTTTAACAGAGAAACTGGTACTCTGATGCTAAGCACTTGAAAACTTCTCTGAGATATCCAGAATCAATGGTAAAAGTTTTACTTAACTTCATTTACCTGTGGCTCCCGGAACAAAGTGTGGTAGTGTTTGGCTTCATATTTATTTGGTTAATTATAATACTTATCTGAGTTTTTCCCCCATTATTTGCTTTGCTTATGTTTTTATTTTGTATTGAATTGTGTTTCATTAAACACCCTTATCTTCCATACCAGACTTCGCTCTTTTGCAAGGATGAATGTGTTTGTTTTCTTCCTATAACACTGGGTCAAGTTCCCTATCCTGCAACTCAGCTATTAACCATTATTACTGCTAGTTTTTTTTTCCTGTTCCTGGGTTGCCAATTTTGTGTCCAAGTCCAGATACTGTATTTCTTTAGGGGAGGGGATATAGAATAATAAAACTGATTTTTATTTCCCTTTAGTGAAAAGCTTAACATGAACTTCCATAACATCAAATCATTGGACTTTCTGTATTTGCTCAAATTCCTGTCTGCTTGGACATTCTTTTTGTATGTGTTTATAATGTGCCACTTCTGTACCTTGACTTTCGTTTACACTTTTAATATTCAAGCCATATATAATTTTTAATTTAAGGGTACTGATAGTTTGTGAGTATGCCGAAACTGAAAGGGGCTATGTTCTCTCAAAATTTTATTGATGTCACATTATGTGTCTCTTTTTTTCCTACATTAAACTATATCACCTCTCTGAATATTATACCATGGTAAGTAGAATTATCTTTGTCCTCTTTTATCAGTGCTCCTTTGGTTAGTAACTCCTCTTGGAACCACTAGTCACAGTAAAGCACCCAAATCATTCAGATGAATTAAAATATACTGAAAGGATTTAAACTTCTAACAGCTTTATATTATGAGTTCAATTGATGGTGTGTTTACATTTGGTTGTTGTTGCTCTGACATGGCATCTTAAACATATTCTGTACTTTGAATGTAATGAAGATAAAATTGGGCAGGGTTCTTGACTATCTTTGCCCTTATTTCACTTGTGTGTGCCATTCTGTTCTCAAGCTAGAACCTCATGTACTCTTTGTAGCACTGCTTGCTTTTTTAATTCTCGTTTTTTACTATTTTTTAGGAAGGACTACTTCTGATTTGTCTTAGTTCTTTACTTCTTGCTGAATTTTTATAGCCTCCTCTGGAATTAGGCTTTTCCTGATCATGAGCTTCAGCTGTAGTGTCATCGTTTATTATGTCCATTGCTTGACTCCCATCTTTTGTTTTAGCTTCAACAAACTCTCCTTAGTCTTCATCATACCTTAGTCAGTTTCCACCTATTTCTCCCTCTTTCTTAAATGTTAAATCCCAGACCTTGCCTGTCTGGTGTATTTAGATACAACAGTGAGCACACTCTTTTACTGAAAGGCAAAAGACTTGCCTGAAAAATGTATCACAGTGATTTAATTAGAATGTTCCAAAAATGCACTCACCAAATCAATGACCTAAATTGAAGCATGAATCCAAACGCTGAGTGAATTTCCAAAAGAGCATTCATTTATTTTTAGAACTCTCTGAGTAAATTTTATTTGTCCTAGTGTAGAAACAGACTAAAAAGTGCAGTCAAGACTAAGAAACACATCAAGATGTCATTGTTAATTAATAGTTTTATGTTTGGAATAAACACAGAAACATTTTTGACATTGACATTGTGGCATCAGAGAAAGAGCAAGCTTTTGTAAAATGTTATGAACAAAAAGAAAGAGCAAAG
The DNA here is from genome assembly GCA_004365215.1 of Cuniculus paca. NCBI lineage: Eukaryota > Metazoa > Chordata > Mammalia > Rodentia > Cuniculidae > Cuniculus > Cuniculus paca. Next base: position 46,666 of record RJWT010001138.1, read on the forward strand.
AGTCATTTAAAAATATTTTGGGTAGTTATTGTCTGAAATTATGAGCAGATTACTAAGCTCTGTAGAATATGCCCTCTTACTCTTTTCTTTTGAATGAGCTAATCTGAAACATAGGGAGCATTTCCTGTGTCACTCTTGGTGGCTCCTATACCCTGACCCTACCTCCCCAGAGTACAGCCAAAACCTGAACATTTACTAGTGATATTAGCTTTCAGAGATCAAGATACTAGCTTTCAGAGCTCAAGATAAAAGGGGCGGCTGTCTGGAATTGCACCATAGGACCTGACTACATTGTTATATTTTTTGTTTCGATTGTATCTCCAGCATTAGCTTTCCATTTTACTGTGATTAACATTTACCTCATCCCCTGATCAATCTTGAACATGTAATTAATTAACAACTTACAAGTTCTGAGGATTTAGTCAAAGTGACTCTTGAATGGAGAGTATCATGTTTTATGGTAGTTTAATGATTTCTCAAAATGCCTCTTTTGTTAATCGAAACTCTGAAAACTAGGCAGGGATTGCCATCCTTTGAGTGTATTTGTTTCATCAGTGTTAATGAAATGACAATGGAAAACTCAAGTTAAAATTGAATATAGTGGAGCAATTAATTAGTGATATTGCTGAGAAAAGACAATCTCAAAGATAGCAAGACCATTCCAGTTCATCATAACAGTATATATTTTTATATTTATGGTTTTCTGAATTTTGACTGTATTTTAGGGCCTATGCTTCATGTTTCTACATAACAACTAATGAACTCTAATTAATTAAATGAGTTTGTCGCTTCTTGCATAAAATAATTTTGTGATACTTGTTTCAAGTTCACGAATGTAGCTATGCAACTTTGTTTTTATTAGTAATAACATAGTCTATCGTTTTGTGTCCTTTTTCTTTTAACCTACCATTCTTGTAAGCAGTGTAGTAGTCTACTCTTGCTTTTTTCTAATCTGCCATTTCTTCCTTTTTTTCATGAATTTTAAACCATTTTAAAATTGTTTAGGCCATTTTTATTTAATATACTTATTTATATGCTAGAGCTCGAATTTATCATCTTACTATTTCCTACTTGTACCTATTCTATAATACTCTTATTGCATTCTTTTGGACATTTTAATGCTAATTTTTAATTTAACTCATTGTTTTGCTATATCAGTGTTTGCTTCAGAATTTGCAGTATATATTTTTAAGAGATTCTAAATATCAAGCATTCCATATCTGCTTACCTATGTAACATACCATTTCCAGTGTTCACTTCTTTGTGTAAATCTGTTTTTCACTTGGAATCATTTTTCTTCTTGAAAGATTGCCTTTAACATTTCTTTTAGTGTCAGTTGATCATTCCAGTGATTTCTGGTTTTATAACAATTTCTCAGATTATCTCTTTTCTACTTCTTCAACCTCATCTTTAGCACTCCACTCTTTGTGCATAGATTCCACTGTGTCTTAGTCACTTTCTCAATGCTATACCCAGACATAAATTGGATAGGGTTTATTGTGGATCTGTTTCATTTCATGCTCAGCAGACTTTAAGGCAGAAACAAGATGGTAGATGGCCATGACAAAGCAAAAGGTGTTCAACGGATGGCAGCCAGGAAACAGATAGGGGGAGTCTGGAACAAAAATGTACCAAGTCAGGTCCCCACTGACCCACCTCTTCCAACCATTTCTAAGTTACTTTTCTTGTTGCTGAAATAAAATACCTGACGCCCAGAGTTAAAGGAGGAAAGGTTTATTTAGCTCACAATTTGTAAAGTTTCAGTCCATAGTCAGCTGGCTCCTAGGCAGGGTGGCATGGCGGAGGGGCATCATGGGGAAGAAATAGTTCACGTCCAGCAGGCAGGAGAGAGCAAGCAAGTGAGGGACAACCACAGCTCTTTCTGTCTTTTTGATCTTTTCCAGATTATGGAGGATGGGAGCACTCACACCCTTAATCCTACTGCCCTTGATCCTAGCATTACATTTTGAATCAAGTTCCAGTGTCATACACTTTGGATCCAGCCGCCTCTGAAAAGCTTCATCACCTGTGTCCGCATGAGGCTCTGGGAGCACATGCAGACACTGCCATAACACCCCACTTTCTAAACTGCGCTTCTAGTGCAGAACTCATCAGCAGATGAGCAGTGATCCAGTCACCTCCCAAAACCCCACCTCTGAACACATAAGTCTTTGGGGAGGACATTCTAGATCTGCACCACAACACACTGTGCTCAGTTTCTTCTTGCCACTGTGAGTTCGCATTCATTCTGTTCCTGCTATGTCGGCCCAAGTGCCACTTCCTCATAGAGGTACTCATTATAATGATGTCCCCACTTTCATTCTTTATCAACATTCCATTCCTTGGTAAATAATACTTATCCCTGTCTAAACTGATGTTATCCTTTTGTTTTTCTATCACTTTCTCTCCCTTTGTTCACTTATTTATCATCGTATACTTGGTGGGCTGGACTCTCATTTTCTTATTTACAGTATAAATATCCAAGGCCTAGAGCAGTGTCTGACACATAATATGTAGTCAATAAATGTATAACGAAAGTGTAATTTTGTCTTATGATCACATAAATCTGGAAATAGGTGCTACCATTACATAGACAAGGCAACTCAACTTGCTCACCCACACAGCAACTATTACAACTCAGCTGTGAACCATGACTTTTTGATAACATGAGCCATTTTTTTTTTCTTTTAAATGGTGGCAACCACTTTCCTGTTTTTGTTTGCTTTACAGTGATGGCAAACCTTTTTTTTTCTTTTTGGCAGTGGTGGTGGTGGTAGTGGTGGTGATGGTGGTGGTCGTGGTGTTGTTGAGACAGAGTCTCACTATTTAGTTTAGGCTGGCCTTGAACTCACTATGTAGCCCAGGCTGTCCTTGAATTCACAGTGGGGCCTCAATCTCCTGAGTGCTAGTATTACAGGTATGCACCACCACGTCCCACTGGAGTTTTCAATGATAACAAATAGTTGGCTGCCTTATGGATGCCATAGGTTAATCACCACTGCAGGTGCATTCTGTACTCAAGGTTGCTTATAGCAGTGATTTCTGTATGGTTCATTACTGTGGCTCAATATACTTTTAGTATTGAAGATTAACTTGGAGTTAATAATAGATACAAATTACTTTAAATATCCAAGTAGGTATTTGAAGATTTTGCTAGTTCAAAATAATTTTGGAACTTTTGTTTCTATTTTCTTGATTTTGGGATCTTAAATCTTCTCTATAGAGATCTAAAAGTGTATGGTGAAGTCTGTAATAGAATTGTGAGATTTGTTTTTTGATGGTGATTTTTGTTGCCTTTTTTTTTGGTATGAAAATATGATGCTTTCTAGTCAGACCATCGATGTAGTATTGAAATTTTATGGTGCAATCTGCTTAATTTGTTTCATTTGGAAAAACAAAACAAAACATGATTATAGTCACATACTAATTACTAGCCATGCATCATTCATTTGAAATAAAGCCTAAAGCATTTTGTAGTTATAAGCAAAAAGTTCTCTTAAGATTCTTCACTTTGCAAACAACATTGTTTTAAGTTTGCTTTTTAGAAGTATCATATAGGGTTAGGAAGCATTGTTTTCCCTGTAATCTGCAAATCTGATCATAGAGGTCATATGTGTTCTGCTAAGATTATTTGGGAAACATAAGGAAAAGGCGAGGATGGAACTTAAGAACTGTAGTGTGAAGCAGTTTGTTGAAGTATTGGCTTAAGGTATAATTATTGCAGATATATCTTTGCCTCTTCACTTTTATCATATACTTATGAGTGTACCATTGTTCCTAGAAATGTCCATGAAGTTTTGTCTGAATAAAATCGATCAAGATAGTATATTGAGAATTCTACCATTGGGTGTGCTGTTCCCACTGATAAAATTTGCAGATTACAGTGAAAATGTGATGAACACATGTTATATGTATATGATTCATACATGTATGAGTTCTTGGGAGTCTCAGCATCTTCCCATAAATGAGTTATTAATTGTAAAGGAAAAACATTGGAAAAATTTGTAAATACTTCTATTGTACACACACACACACACACACACACACACACACACACACACACAGAGGAGGAGGTAGAGTATGACTAACCAGTTATTTATATTTTGTCTGATTTCTTTGAAGAATTTGTTATTCTGTATTTTAAAAATTTTATGGATTCCATTTATAGTAGCATCAGAAAACAAGATATTTCAGAATAAATTTGACAAAAGATCAGTAAACTATTAACAAGTGATAAAACTGTACAAAATATGTAAATCATCTGTGTTCAGATTATGGACAACAGTTGATAAAAACTCTCATCCCTGCCACAACAGAAACTCATGAATCTCACAACCATCCAGCCTTTGATCTGGTGAAAATTGCAGCACAAAACAGAAGTTGGCGCAGGGGATGAAATTCTCTGATATGAGGAGGCAGGCAGGAATCAGAATGTATAGTAGCAAAACAGCTGTGGTTAACTGGGCAGGGCACTGAAGAGGAGGGAATTCTAGTAGTCCTGGCAGGATCTTCCTTGAGCTTGTGTCTTGGGACAAGTGTTGAGACACTAAGCAAAACTTTTGTAGAGCATCCTCTCCAGGACAAGAGTGGACCAGAGCCAATAAGAGAGTCCCCTGTTGCTGAGAGGCACTGGATTTCTGGTCAGTTCATTAACTGACTTGGTATTCACTTGACATGGGAGAAGCTTAGATGTATTGTACTCTCTGCCCCTTGCCCAAAAATCAATCAATCTATCAATCAGTCGATAGACCTATGTCAAGTCTTGATATATTCATCAGGGACAACAATTTAGAAATTAAATACCATTAAGTTTGTGGGGCTTTTAACTTCCATAAAGTTGTAAAGAAGTACAAATTGAAGCCTTTATGATTTAAAGTGATCATCCGTTGATTGGTTTACCTGCTGGAGTGAAAGGAATGTTTCTGAACTCAAGAGTAGTCACAATATTTTACATGCATAATGTTCAATACTAGATTAAAATTTAAATAGTACTTTTTCAGGAAAACAATATCATATCCAAAATGACCCAGAGTTTGTTTTTTCTTTTATATGAATCACAGAATCACATTGTGGATGTGATGAATA